>VCJN01000658.1:0-122426 GCA_006384855.1 Tetraselmis striata
CATAGCAACTAGCCTATATGTCGAGCAGGTTCAGACGCATGTGAACGAGTATGCGATGCATGCATGGACGCCCCAAGTCGCCACTGGACGGGCTTCTTGTTGGTGGATACGTCAACTGCGAAAGATTGTTGAATGATTAAATTTGTTGGCGGCGCACCGATGCAAGGAGATTTCCCCTCACCCGTCCCTGACCCTGCCTGAAGCCGGCTAATGCATGTATGTACATGTGACTACGGAAAACTTGCACCAAGCGAGTCCCCGCAAACGCATTGGTTATTTGAAGCCGTGGAAGTGCTCGTGGAAGCGGTCGAGGTAGAAGTAATCATCGAGCGCCGCCACGCCCGTCTCCTCGAACGACCGCCCGTCCTCCGACAGCATCTGCAGCGGGAAACCGCGCGCCATGTCGTCGGACGTCACGTGCAACAGCTTCGTCTCGTCCTGCAGCCGCCGCAGCAGCGCCACGCCGCGCTCCGGCTTCTGCAGCGCAACGGGGGGGGGGGGGGGGGGGGGGGGCATCGACGTAAGGCGAAACCGACTCTCACAGGGTATTCCACGCTATGCAGGTTTATTTAATACCTAGCGACGACCATGGACGATCGTGCACGTCCCATCGTCGCATTGCCCGTAAACGACCACAGCTAGTCGACAGCAGGACACCGACGGGCACTGGACTCGCAGCGACTTGACTATGCGAGGCGCACATGCGAAACGGCGCGGGTCACGCACGCGCCTCGACAAAATTCACGCACGCAAATCCGCACAAACTGACGCGCGCGTCTCCGTGCAATTCTCGCACGCGTCACATTTTAATCACGCACGCGATTCGATATCCGATTCACGCGCGAAAGGACTCGACCTCATATGCGCACGTCGCTCCACACGAAGCGTGTGCGCGATATCGGCAAAATGATAGACAGTACGGAGACGGCGATTCATGCGGGTGCAGAGGGCCGACGGGTGTTCGTCGCACCTTGGTGAGGTTTGCGCCAAGCAGCGAGATGCGGCCGCCGTCCCTGACAAAACCACAGAGCTGCTGCCAGAAGGCAAGCATTTCCAGGCCGGCCGGCTGGGCCAGAAAGGGCAAAGCCAGGCTGTAGCCCTCGACAATGTCCACGCTGCCGGGTGCGGACAGCGACCAGGACATCAGCGCAATGCTGCGTAGTGGGCGACGCGGCCCGGCCAGTGCATGTTTATATGGCCTAACAACTCCGGCAGCGAGAAGGTGCGGTAGTCGTAGCAAACCAGCGCGACGTCGTGACGCAGCGCGCTGCGGAGACCCTCCACTTGGTCGTCGGTGAGCGAGGGCGACAGCACGACGTGATCGAAGCGGTCCATGCCTGGCGAGCCGCGGGGCTTGGGCGGGCTCATGTGCAGCCGGATCGCGGAGGCGGAGGGCTTATTGTTGGGGCTGGCGCCAAAGTGGAGCATGCCGGGTGAAATTGGGCCGCCGGGGGAAGCCCAGCCTGGCGTGTTGATGCTGGTCCAGGGGGGGAATCCCGTGGACGGAGGTGGCGGCCTTGGGATCGGGCAGCTGTCGTCAAAGCCGCGACTGTAGTTGAGCCCGGCTGCAGAGGGGGGGGGGGGGGGCAGCGGCGAAACGCGGTCAGCCGCCACGCTTCGACAGACAAAAACGGTCAGGAATAGATGCGGTGGCTCAACGCACCCGGGCTGACGTGCACCGCGACGCTTGCTGGATGAGACTGCGGCGTCTTTCCAACCTGGAGACTTCCCGAGGCGATAGGCTTCGGCCGGCTGGCGCGCTTCTTCATCCACCTCGCGATGAGGCAAGACACGAGCACGACGAGGAGCAGGATGACCACGAGAATGGCCACAATCACACCGATCACCCATGGCTTACTGCGAGGCACAAACGACAAACGGATGCGGGTGAATACAAGCGCCGGAAAGACTGCGTCTCAACAGTCAAAGAGGTGACAAAGCGAGCCGAGCCCCGGAGGATAGGGGCGCTCACTCCTTGATCTGATCGTGAAGGTCGTGCCAATACTCGTCGGAGTCCCAAGGCGGCGGCGGGGACGGAACGGGCACCGCCACGCCGTCCGCCTCGACGAATGGCTCCTGCGGCACCTCCTCCAGCACAACCTCCGCGGGGAAGCCGAAGCTCGCCAGGCGTGCGTTGAAGGTGGGGGCATCGTCGAGCCCAGCGGCGAGCGCGGCCCGGATCGAGTTGGCGGTGTCATCGTCGTCGAGGGGGCTATTGGGTGGATTGCTGACCACAGACTCGATAACGACGGAGCCGTTGGTCACCCCAACGATGGACACCTCTTCCGCGGTCATATTTAGCATGCCTGGGTTGACGTTGGCATTAATGGTGTCGGCGACAGTATCGAGAAAGGCCAGGCGCAATGCGGGCGTGAACGTAGTGGTGTCGAGCGCAGCAAGGCGCACCACCGACCGCACGGTGTAATCTATCACCATCTCAGGGTGTCAACGTCGGCGAGACCGTGGGTTGTGGGGTGACGGCGGGTGTTGGGGCATCCGTTGGGACAGGTGTGGGCACGACGGGAGTTGCGGTCGGGGTGTCATTGGGCTCCGTCGGGGTAGGCTCCGGCGTGGCTGTTGGGGTGTTGCCCGGCGTCGACGTTGGTGTGGCAGTGGCAGCCTCTGACGTGGAGGTCGGAGTCTCGGCAGGAGTCGATGTTGGTGTGGCAGTGGCAGGCCCTGCCGTGGTCGTCGGCGTGTCGGTAGGCGTCATTGGCGTGTCAGTCGGCGTGGCTGTGGGGATGCCAGTCGGCGTCGAGGTTGGTGTGGCAGTGGGCGACTCTGGCGTGACAGTCGGCGTGGCTGTGGGGATGCCAGTCGGCGTCGAGGTTGGTGTGGCAGTGGGCGCCTCTGGCGTGGCTGTCGGTCTCGCGGTGGGCGTCTCGGATGGCACATCCGGCGTCGCGGTAGATGTCGGCGTGGCGCTGGGCGTTGGCTCGGCCGGCGCGTCGATGCAGGTGCCGGTGATTAGATCGCAGACGAGCCCTGACGCGCAGCTCTCGCTGTTGCATACCTGCTCGGAGCAATCGTCGCCAAGAAAGCCGAACGCACAAACACAGGCGCCCTCCACACACCAGCCATTATTACTGCCAGGCGCGGGGGCGCGGAGGGGGGAGGGGGGGGGGGGCATTATGGTCAGCTTGTCAATGCATATTCATCATCGACTACCGCAAACTAAATCAAACCAGTAAAATATGCCGATAGCCAAACGCTTGACAGACACATGTACAATTGCGGCGGCATGCGCCGTACCTGCAGCTGTTGGGGCAATCCAAGGAGGCGCAGTATGCCTGTACATCAGTGGGGCAGGTGAAAACGCCGGACACATAACCAGCGCCCCGCGCATCCAGCTCGCCCCCCTCGGGGCACAGCAGGCGGGCGTCCTCGCCGCTGTTCCCCATGGGCAGCGTCAAATAGAGCTGGCCCGCCTCGCAGTCCATTAGGAAGCAGTCGGGCGAGTTCTCGACGGGCCACGTGGAAATGCTGCCCGCCGGTGCGAGAGACTCGGAAAAGGCGGCGCAGCGCGAGTCGGGCCCCCAGCTCAGGCCATACGCCGGCGAGTTGTCGTTGGGCTCGTTGTATCGGAAGGTGCAACGGCTGTCGCGGGTCGCACAGACCTCGGGATCCGGCGAGGCGCCCTCCCACAGGAAGCGCGTCTTCACGTAGCAGTCGTCGCCCACCAGCGGGTCCAGCTCGCACTTTACCGAAGCCAGCCCGTCGGGCTCGCACATCCGCGTGGGGGCGCCCTCTGCCAGCTCCTCCTCCGTGCAGAAGAACGGCTGCGACGGCACCGAGGCCGCATACTGCCCGCAGGAAAACGTGGCGAAGGTGCAGCCAGCGTCGCGGCCCCATTCCAGGTAGCCGTCCGCCGCACTGTTGGGCTCGTACCAGCCGCTGTCCTGCGCCAGCGCGCTCGTCACGCTGGACCACGCCGACAGCCGGAGGTCTACGCTGGAGCCCGCCTGCCCAGCGGGACGGATGCAGCCGCAGTGGGTGAGTGGCATGGAATCGTCTTTGGGAAGGGGGAGGGTCGATGGCAGACGCCAGAGGCGGCGAGCTGGGGCGGTGTGGGGAGGGGGGGAGAGAGGGGGTGGGGGGACGCGCTCACCATGAGCTCCGTGTTCATGTAGCGCGCCTCCCAGTGGCTGCCCGCAGTGCCGCCCCCGCCGGCGTCCTCCAGCGGCACCCCCGCCAAGGAGTCGCACCCAAAGTGCTCGCGCGCCGCCGCCGCCACGCTCGGCGTGACGACCTGGTTGTTCACGAGGATGTTCTGCATGCCGCGCTGCTCGCCCTGCTCGTCGATGAAGAAGGGAAAGAGGTCTCTGCTGAAGAACAGCGCGTGGACCACCTCGTGCACGCCGGTGGCCAGCTGCGAGGCGTGCTTGCACGACTCCAGCTCGATGGCGGCGGGGCAGAAGTTGACGTAGCCCGCCAGGGGGCGGCCCGTCGCGGGGTCCAGCTCGCAGTGCCCGGCAAACGCCAGCGTGTCGCCGGTGCACTCCACGCTCTGTGCGACGGCAACGGGAGTTGGGTCAGGCGCGGCCTTAGTTGTCAAACCCAAACGGGAATTGAAACAGAGGGTCGACAGACTCAGAAGGGCAGCGGGCTTGATAAATCATCTCACCCCCCCCCCCCCCCCCCCCCCCCACACACACACATGTTTTCGGAATATCAGCGTCAGATTGGCGGCGCATTCTACCCACAGGGACACCCGAGGTCGTTTCTCTGCAGTGTTGTTTAGTTATATTTGACAAGAAATGCATGTCCTTATTATTGGAAAATGCTCGTAGCACGACAAGCGCGCGCATCGGTAGACCTGCACCTCCCGGGCTCAAGTCGGTTCCGGGAAGCTTCAAGATTGATGATTAATGAGATGCAGTGGCGCGAGCCTACGGAGAAAATCCAAATGGTTGGCAACAATCTCCGAGCCTCAGAGATGCCGCACCGCATCAGATTATATTACATTAGATTATATTATGTCTAGAGAGAAACCAGAGAGAGAAGCCTTACATGGAGCTGTAGATGGTTGGAGGGCATCATACCATACAAATATTTTATCATTGCATTATGATCGCATCGTATTATATATAATATATTATAATATGTATTATATTATGGGATAATATACAGTATGATATACTATAAAATCATATCACTATATTGCTATTGCTTTCTTAACGGCGCGCATGAGTAGCACCGCTCCACTGCTGCCTGGCAGCTGCAGAACCCCTCGTGAGCGATCACATGTGCCTCCCCCCCCCCCGGGCCCCCCGCCACCCCACCGCCCCCCTAGCCTACACAGTTGGCTGATCTACTACGCACGTTCAAGGCAGCCGCTGTGCAGCGGCAGGAGCGGCGAGGCTCACCTTGGCGGTGACGTAGAGGGCAAAGTCGGTGTCCGGCAGGCCCGCGCCGCCCGACGTCACGGTTGGGACGCACTGCTCGCCCGGGGCGGCGCACTCGTACGTGGTGGCGGGCCCGTACAGCTCCGGGTCCGTCGCCACCGCCAGCTCGCTGAAGGAGCAGAAAGGCTGGATGGGCGCGAGGGCGGCGCACCGCCCCGCGGAGCTGCCGTCCGAGAAGGTGGCCTCGCTGGCGCAGGCGCGCGGGATGAGAAAGTCGCCCTCCACGGGGCGCTTCAGCTGCGCGCCGCAACGCCACAAGACACCACTCCACCGCATCAGCCAACCCTTCAACCTCCCCCCCCCCCTTCTCCCGCCTTTTGCAGCGGCCGACCGGGCAAAGGACTGCGGTGGGCGTAGGCATGCGCGCCGACGTACCAGCAGGCGCCGGGACACCTCCGCCACGGCAGTGGGCACCAAGTTGTCTTGCAGGTAGAAACGCACCTCCCCCGTCAGCTGCGGCTCCGCGACCTCATCCTGCGCAGGCGCCAATGTGTCAGCAGCCCCCCCTCCCCCCCCCCCCCCCCCCCCCCCAACACGCACACACCGTCACGCCTCACCAGGAGGATCACCACATGCAGCTCATCGGTGGTGTTGCTAGCCAGAGGAAAGGGGAAAGGGGAGTGGGGCGGGAACTGTGGGGGGGGGGGGGGGGGGGGGGGGGGCGCGCACCGGGAGCTGGTAGATGACATGGATGCGGATGGGCTGAGGCTCCGCGACTTGGTCGCCCGAGACCAGGGCCTCACCCGCGCGGTCGTCCCCATCACCTGCCTCAGCCGGAAGCCACAGGCCGCAGCCGCAGAATGAGCAGGGGCTGCCAAACCCCACAAGGCTGCACAGCGTGGAGTGCACGGCACGGGTAACAGTGTACTCCCCCTCCCAAACCAACACCCACCCCCACACACGCCCGCCATCGGACGCGCAGAGCGCTTGTAGGGAGGTGGGCTACTGCGCACCCTCTTCCTGCGATGCTCTGGTAGCCATCTTTTGAGCCAGGGCCTGGCTGGCCAGGAAGGTGTCGTGCACCTCCTGCTGCGCAGCCAGGCCCTTCTGCTGACCATACCCGCAGCCCTCATGCGCGCCTGCGCCGCCTGCGTCGGGGATCCGCGGCGCGTGGGCGGTGTGCGTCAGGCGCCCGGAAGGCAACCGGGCAGCGGGGCGTCATGCAGGCACGGAGCGTCATGGGCGGCTGGGCGGGAGGGAGCGCGTGGATCCAACTACCTGCGAGATGCAGCGCGAGCGCCAGCAGCAGCCAGGGCGCCGCGCGCAGGAGACGCCGCGGGGCCATACGGGCGTATACGTGTTTCGGGGGCGGGGCGTTGACCAGCAGCGTGAAGCCCAGGAGGTCGCCGCCGCGGAGCCGATAGCGACTGGCGTTACGGTGGCCCACCCCCGAGCCTGTCCTCCGTCGGCGCGGAACGACGACCGCTGGAGCGAGTGAGGCTGTGCTGTCTGTCGACGGAGTACCCATACCTGGCGGAGAAGTCGCCCAACGTGTTAGTGGCGAAGGGGTGCTGGCGAATTGGCGACACAGTAGTCGCTACTGTACTGTACTTCTTGAGATGTAAGAACAGTCATCCCTCTGCCATAGGGAATTAGGGATCGACCCTAATGTACCGACCCGGTATATACCCTTTAACTAATTCCTGCTTTACATACGGTCGCTAGTGTGATAGTCGCTAGTCTATTTCGGCGCCCCTCGCCCGGAGTAGTTTTTATATATGCTGTCGTATCGAAATCGTCCCCAGCATAATCCTTATTAGACAGCAGTACACTTCTGATGTACCTGCCGCAGGTACTGTATGGGTTAAGGTAGAGGTATTTAGTAGCTACCAGTACTGTACTAAGTGCGCTTTCTGTTGCGGCGGCGGCGAAATAATATTTAATCCTTGGCGCGGGTTATTATTTAAAATATTATTATCGGCGGTTTTTTTGTGCCCATGGATGCGCGGGGTTTGTATATGTAGGTATGATGCGCGCCGGGGAGGCTGCTACGAAGCGAGCGTGGGGCGCGCAATTGTCTACTGACGCGCACGCCCGCCGGCGGGCTGCTGCAGAACACCTTTAGATATTTACACCTGCCACAAAAGTCTTGCTCCCCTTCTCAAGCATCAATTGTACATTGGCCCATTATGAGCCCTCACCTTCGTTTCCGGCCGCGCCCTTCCATGTGTCATACGTGAACACGACATCATGCGTGGGGGGAGCCGTAAGTGGCGTTTGTTGGGCTCTCGTTGTACAAGCCATACGTGACTGTGCGTGTCATTGTTCAGGGTTAGTAATGAATTTGATAACCCAATGTCACAAGGGCACGAATTTTTATATCGCACAACATTCGTTCACATAAAGTGTTATGTTATTCACTTGTGAAAGTGGCCTTTTTTTGAGCCATTTTGCACGAAATTCTCAAAACGCATGTTTTGGAGGCACAATTGCACTAAATCCCCTTGTTTGCACTCAATTTCACTGTTTGCCCGCGCAAAACGTGCAAAACTGGGCATGCGCAGAGCGGATGCGAGGAAAAACCTAAGTCAGGACGCGCGCCACCCATCAATTCATTGCGTTTGACGTCGTATGATTGTGGGGCAAGCGTGCGAGGGCAAATACTTGTGGCAAGTGTCTAATTGTTACAGTGCTCAAATCGCATTGTCTAAATAAGCGGCACGAGTAGCCAACAGTCGCATACTCCCCCCCCCCCCCCCCCCCAAGGCCCCTAGAGATACGTACAAGACCACTGTCTATCATCATGTTGTCTGCATGTCCAAAACGCACTTCTTCTCGTATGCATTGAAGCGGTGGTCGTTGAGCAAAGTGGCAAACAAGTTGCATTTGGTGAAACGCTTGGCCTTCGGAATCTTCACATGCGGAAAGCATTGAAGCCACGCTCGGCGGAAGGAGGAAATTGATGCGGGCTTCCCTAAATCAATTTGGGGACACAATCAAATGTTATTTTAGTGTATGTTGCCGATTGAAGTAAAATACGTGTACGTGTATGCGTTCTATCTGTACGGATGCAACCCAAGAGTTAGCTCTACCATCGTAGAGCACATTCACAAAGGCGCGCTCTCTCCCCACCGTCGGCATGCAAGCAAATAAGCAGTCCCCGCAAAATGGCCAATACTGCGATAAAGGCTTGCTCAAAAGCCAGCCAACCTACAGTTGTTGTCCGCATTCAATGCGCCCTGGGTAGAGCCGGCCTTCAGCCCATACTGCGCAGGGGTGCAGCCCCCGAGTCAGCGGGTGGGTCCATATGGTCACCTGCTAGGGAATCGTCCACGGTATGTAGTGCTAGGGCTGGCCATCAATACGCTCCCATATTCTGTTGTTGGGCTGCGCCTAGCGGGCCCCTAAGCGGGAAAAATCCGCCCGCGCAGGGCGAGTATATGGCCTTTTTTATCGGGATGCGGGTCGCGCGGTAAGCCACTGTACTAGGGTTTGTAGGAGAACCTGAAAATATTTGCATCGGTTATATTTCCACCGAGGGGCCCGGCAGGGTTCGAACCTGCGCGCCGCAGAGCGGAATCGCGAGCGTAACAGTAGACATGCCCCCCCTTCGCCACCTATCACATCTCAAGCCGTTGATGAATATTCTAAGTTAATCATATCACCACTGCACCACTGTACCACTCGGCGGTCGGCGCCGCCGGTGTTGACGTGGCGATATGGACAGATACGTACAGGTTAAGACTTACGAGGGGGACTGTACACGGTATATGATCTAAACGTGTTTATGGGGTTTCCTAACAATTTAATTGTCCTAGTGCGACCCGTACGGTCTGTCCGTGGTTTTAAAATGTTAAAGAACTAGTACCATCGGGCTTCAGTACGGGCTGTCCCATCGCCCGCTAGCATGCGCTGTGTCCATTACCTTTCCGGCTAACGGACGTGAACCCCGGTACACCTATAGTGCACCTTGGTGCACTAAATAGTTAAATAGAATTTCTGAGCAACGGAGGTCGTCCCAACCGTAACCAACGGTCAGGCCTCGTAGCTGACACCCCAAGGCAGCTGGGATATAGTTTTCGCGGCGGGGGTGGGCCAGATACCCACAATGCGCATGCGATGGGCCCAGCAGATCGCGGGCTCCGCCGCCGCCACCACCACCACCTGCCCACCATGCGGCTGCCCCTCGGAACGGCCATTACTGTCCGTTTCGGTGATATAACCGACGCCGCCAAGAAGGTATGGGTTGCTGCCCACCCAGGGGAGCCCGTGGCGGGTGTCACGCTGCGCGGCGTCGTCTGTGGCCACTCTGGCGCGTGGCATCGCGTCACTTTCGCCAAAGATCACCCTGAGATAGAGCGTGAGGTCAGCCTCAAGGCTGCCGCCCTCGTCCCCCCCGCCCCAGCAGCGGCCCCCGAGGAGCACAGGCGGGTGGGTCCGACCACCGTTGACTTGGAGGAGGTGCAGGCGGCCAACCAGCAGCTGCTGGATGCGTTTGCGGACGCCGATGCCGAGCCCGCTGGTGACTCCGCCGAACCCGACGAATATCCCGAGGCACCAACCCCTCGCCCCACCCCCACCGAGCTTCCGCCGCCTGACTGGGAACCCGCCTCTTGCTACCGCTGTCAGCATGAGCAGGCCAGAGCGTACCCCCCACGTTCCGGCCACTACCGCGGCAACCACAGTGAGGCGGCGCAGGCGGACGTGGCATGGCACTTCTGGCAGTGGTTCCCCCTCAGCGCGATGTCGCGCGCCGTCGATGCCATGAACCAGCCCCGCCACACCGAGAAGGGGGGGAGCAGTGTCGTCCCCTTCTCCCTGGCGGAGTTCAAGGTCTTCCTGGCGGTTCTACTCGCGATGACGCTTCACTCGACGGTGTCGCTGGAGGAGCTGTGGGACAACCCTGCAGTGCCCTCCATCAAGGCGATGCCCACCCGCTATGGCTTCGCTGCGCTGATGACACAGCGCCGCTTCAACGAGTGGCGCGCCTACTTTCGCTTCTGGGGCGACCCTGGGGACCTGCCTAACAGTCATTAGAGCGAGACATGCCAGGACTGGGTGATAGAGGAATCAGCAACGCCTCATTATTGCTGTGGCAGGAGCGCGCATCAACTTCGCGTCACTGCAAAAGGAGCATGATGTTCCTAGCAAGCCTGGTGAGCGCTGCATGGTCTATGCCTCCGCCTGGCAGGATACCCAACCCATGCTCCTTGTGCATACATGCTGCAGTGATGCTATCACACCGCCTGTGGAGCGACTGAAGTCCAAGTACAAGGACGGCCGCGTACACAAGTACCGCTACGAGGTGGAGCAACGGGAGAGCCACGCCACCTATCGGCAGCACTTCAACGCGGTGGACATCAACAACAAGCTGAGTGTGGGCCCCCACTCTGTTGCCACTGGCTGGGGCACCCGTAGTGCTGTGCTCCGGTTCTGGCTGTACACCGCTGCAGTGGCCGAATCCAACGCCTACCTGTGCTACACTTCTTTCACCAACAACAAGGACATGACGCGTCATGAGTGGAAGTGCGCCATGGTGGACGCGCTGGTTGCGGAGGGGAGGGCTGAGATGATGGGCTCTGCATCTGGCCTGCACAGCACCTCGCCTGTCCCCCGCAGCCGTGCAACTACCCGCAGCTCAAAGAGCTCTCATTGCAGTGCTCCTAGTCCCTTTGATACTGAGACAGGTGACGGACCCTCTGGAGTGCCCCGCGCGTTTGATGAGGGCTGGCGCACAAAAGGCACCAAGCGCACAGCTACGATGTACTCCGCTCCCAACCCTGAGAACACCCCCAGCAAGTTCAAGGATGGCAAAGAACGCGCCAAGCGTAGGCAGTGTGTGGAATGCCGCCGCAACCTGGTCCGTAGCATTTGCTCTGACTGCGGCGCCCCTGTGTGCTCATCCCTCTGCACCCGCCCATGCTTCGCCAAGCATGTTGCAGCCCACCTGCAGGCGGATGGATGGGCCAAGATTGGACCCGCCAACCCTCCCACCATCAACAACAACCGTGTACTGGACATGTAAACTCATCCCTCTGTGTAATCCTATCTTTCTGGGCATTGATGGTTATCATTATATGAGTGTCTTGCATTTTCAGAAATATTTTACGTATTTTTTTGCATTTTTCTGTCTTTTGTCGACAATTTATCGGCCGCCGTCGACCCCGACGATGGCCGCCACCCCGCCCACTGTACCAACATCCCATCTTCCATGGCCAATAGGGACCAAAAGGCCCGGGAATCATGGTGGTTTGGGTGCGGCACTCCCCCTGGGTGATAGAGGAATCAGCGCATAAAGTTTTTCGCTGAGATTATCGCCGAAATCTGGCCGATATCCCGATTTTAGGGTTTCCAGATGACGGTCCAGAAACCCTGTTAGGGTTTGTACTCTCTACCGCAGCTAGAGAGTTGAGTTAGCATCAACATACTGGAAGGACGAGGAAAAACGATTAAACCTTGAGTGTGATATGGCCGGTCGACGACATGTATCTGTTTAGTGAACCCGGGTACACCAATCTAGCGTTAGCCGGAAAGTTACGGGGCCTAACAGTGGGCTTCAAAGTTTGAAAACATATTATTTTGGGCTCGCAGATGACCCCTTAAAGGTCAGCAAATGGCAATTCTGATCGTGGTAATTCGGGCAATACAAGTCCCGTGACATATATATGGAAGCGCTTCTGCCATGCGCTACTTTCCAACGCGACCTCGTACTTCTCAATCCGACACCGTTTCACGAAGATATGACTCTTGACACAACTCTCCAAAATGCGATTGCCACAGTTGTTTTCAACACTGACGGCACTCGGATTCATGTACCCTCTCGCGTGGAGAATCGTCTTTACTCAATAAAAAAGCTCGGAGTGGTCGCATGACACCACTATGTCGGCAAATTTTGAAGAAAATCGCACCTATATTTGCCAAGAACCTTACTTATATGCTCCGAATTCGCTTACAATGCTAAAAATGGGGCACTGTTGCGGCTGTTCTACCACTTAATCACTCACTTCTCCGCGCCAAAATAAACAACATTTACCAATTTCAGACTATGTACTCAGTGGCTGTTTAGTGCACCTGCGGTTGGTTGAATGGCATCCAATAATATTGCCGCATATACCCGCGCAACATTGAATTCCCGCGTGTTGTGTTGATTTGGGGGGCAAGACTTTTGTGGGAAGGTATACACCGCGGTACCAGAATATAATAACTACCGCGCTTTATTTCCAGCTACCGTGCTGCTCAGTGGTACGGGTTCATAGGCACCTGTCGTTGCGCCTTTTTCGGTGCAGCACGAGTAGACACAAAAAACAACTATATCAGCCTGCCATCTTCCAGTTTCGCTGCGTTATACCGGTCGTAGCGCAGCACTATGGGGTCGTATCGTCAGCCGCGGCGGAATATAATACGGCGGCGGAATAAAATCCTTTACTTTTAAAAATATATATGGTATAATGGAAATCCGTAATACTGGTACCATGCTGAGTAGGTCGATGACATCTTCATGCAGATGTGCTGCTAGATAGCGACTAGGTGGATGCTATGTGTATCAATGCAATCCAAGTAGACGTGTTATGAGTCCGAACAGCAAAACCATACCATTCACAAATTGGATTTCTGAAGCTCTTTTTGTCGTGATGCGGCCAACACTGGTTCGAGACATGTACGGAGATCCCACCGGGTACCCAAGGATTATATAGTGCCCAGACGACGACGCGCCGTCTGCAACCGTTTGTCATCGTCACAGTCCCGACGACATCCAGTACTCCCCCGAACACCACCAGCCTGCTATTAAGCTGCGTTGTACTTGCAGGTGCAGGTCGGTGTACCTGCGGTGTGCCCGGCTAAGTTCACAATACCCGCACAACGTGCCCCTTCGATGTTCTCGTACTCGCCCGTTCCCTTCTATCGGAGCTGCCCGTCTGCCTGCTCCGCCTTCGGTGCCAGTACCGGTACTACCCTCACTCGCGCGATGGCGGTTATTGTCGTACGTACTGGTACTGCCTGCCCGTATCGTGTTTAGGTACGATATTCATCGCTCGCACCCTGTCATGTGAGCAAGCAGTCTGTGAGCGGTGTATATATGACACCTGAAACAACTGCCGAGCTGGCGTGACCCGACGGGCGGCGAGCGGTGTAAACCGACGAAGCAGACGTTGTTATGATCGTGCCTCACAACTCCGTTCAGCAGACCGCGTCTCAGCACCGCCCCGGTTCTGTCCGTTGACAACAGTTGACCGCTGCGACATTCCGTGTCGGCGAGTTATGCGCGCGAGTCGATACCGGATAGCGTCTCAACACCTCTCAGCAGATACTCTTTACCAAAATGTTTGTGGCGTATGCTCGGGCTGCTGAACTAACTTATTCCGATGGTGCTTGAGACAAGTGCTGAGTACCGGTGGTATGTTAGCCCTCATCCTTGGCCATGTAGTGCCACCCATACACACGACGGCATCAAGTTGGCACCACACTCTTCCGATAATTCTGCAGGCTGATGAGTCATTCGCCATCTGCTGATATTGCAGGCAAAGGCCTCGCGCATGGAGATGCCGGCCATGTACCTGAGCCGACGGGGCGCGGCAGCCGCCGCCGCCGGTGTGCCACTCCTGGCGGTGCTGGCACTGCTGTTCGTTCTTCCCGCGGTATGCACGCGCACCACACCGTCCGTCGCCAACGGAGGATGCAGGCGGCGGGGCGTGCGTGAACTGCGAGATCGCGTCCGTTGAGGGCCTCCCGTTCTACGCCCGGATTATCCCATGAATGTTCTCCGAGGACTCACACCATGGTGATAACTCGGTATACTGCGGTGGCGCCCTCATTAGCCCTAATGTTGTCCTCACCGCCGGCCACTGCAACCACACGACGGGCCTAATGGATGGTGCAGATTGGCCGGCAGACCACCTCCGTGTCGGACCGAGACTATGAGAGCTTCACTGTTGTGAAGAGCGTCACCCACCCCGGGTTCAAGGATGAAGATAGGACCGTGAGACCAATCACTCCGCCCGTCAATGATATGCTCAATCATGCTCCTCAAGCTTGACAGACCAGCCACAACCATGATGGGGGGAATTGCTGCACTCTCGAGGTGGCCTCTAGATACTTCCGACGAAGGAAAGGACCTACTTGTGATGGGGTTTGGCCGAACCTGGGAAGACGGGAGGGTTTCCGACACGCTGCTTTCTGGCACGGTGCAGCTCGTGTCTCCGGCCGAGTGCAATGGGCCAGGAATGTACAACGGAAGGCTCACGGACATCATGATATATGCCCAAGGCTTCATTACTCAGGGCGAAGTCGTTGATATGCTTGCCAGGCTGACAGCGGTGGCCCGCTGGTCGAACATGTCAACGGACGGTACATTGTGGTTGGCATTGTGTCTTGGGGCGATGGATGCGCCCGGGAGGACAAACCTGGCGTCTACACTAGCGTGCCCTAGATGCACAACTGGATCAATTATCAGCTCAATCAAGGCTTCTAGCAGTGATAAGCGCTCGTGATGGCGATGGTGGCATGATAGGTGGGCCGCCTCTTTCACTGGGGCAGTGAGGATAGATGTCTGCAGCGGTGTGAATCGCTCGGACAGCGCACACGGACTACCCGTTCCAGGGCTTCAACATAGGAAACGCATGTCGAGTCATGTACTACCTGCACATAAGTTTGGGGTCCCTTTTCGGCAGTCTCAAGACTTCAGAAGTCTGAGTATCTGAACGTAGGGTACATGAGATGAAACTCAGGAAGCTTAGAGGGTTTTATAAAATCGGCATGACGAGTGGCTCAAACCGAAGCTTAAAGACCTTGACTAGGGTGTCACGCTGCACTTGGTGCGTGGATGGGCGTCGCCTGCAACTGCACCAAAACCAGGGTCGGTATCACGCACACGCCGACGCGCGTGAATAGGCAACCAAACGGCGGGATGGCCATGAACGCGTGAGGAAACACATTGGCGAGGGGCTCGGGTGCATTTGGTTGGGGTGCAGCCGTGTGGGCGGCGGCTAGTGCATGTCGCGTTGCGATACTGGCATGGCATCAGTGTCGGCCACGCTCAGCAACACCCCCTTGGCTTTAAAACGCTATAACTTCTCAGGGTTTGCTCAGAAATTTGTTTTAAAAATACCACGCAATTGCTCGTTCAAATCTGCGTCGATAACAATCTTCCAAAATAAAAAAACGATTTATTGGGGCCCCGGAAAAATTCCCCAAAGATGATCATCCAAGTTGCCCCTAATTGCCTCATGTGCCCACCCATGTCGGGCGGCGCGTGGCTTTGCGCCAAGTGCGTGTTTAAGCCCCATACTCGGCTGTGCGAGAGCATTATGTGTGTGGATGACCACGGACCACCAACACTTGGCATGTGCCGCCTTCTAGCGATACACACATCTACCAGCCAAAATGCCATTTTCCACAGCAGTTTTCAAGGAATTTCATATTAATTAAAGTCCACGCCCCTACTGCGCCACCCCGCCCACGAAACGGTGCAACTGGCATTCCACCACGCGCCCCCATAGTAGAGCATCGCCCTACGCCAAGGGGCCCATCGAACGCATCTCCTACGTGCGTTCGCTACAGAAACTTACAGCAACATTTTCACCCCAAAACTGCTCCCCACAGTGGCCAACTTGTTGTTGGGGTGTCACGTCGTGCCTATAGCGACATGCTTTCAGTGGCCTACATGCACGGTGTGTGCAACTTATGCCAAGGGGCGTTTTCACCGAGTTTGGTGCGACGAGTGCCGCTTTTTCCATAGGTTTGGACGGTTGGCGCCACCCACAATTTTCCGGCGCCAACGCATCATGCACTGATTCGCGTTTTTTAAAGGGCACCCACAAATGGTCGCGTTGTCGCGCGGGTGGGTATAAAGCGCGCGATAGGCGTTCGCCCGAACTATTCCCACCGTAGTTAGCATGTATGCACATGCAGCCGGCGTTATCCTCGCCCATGCATGCGCTCTGCGATAGAAAATGCAAAACCCGGACTTATGTGGAGGGTTGTACTTTTAGCCGTAGGTGGATTTGTTACTGCCCTTATTTTTGTAATTCACACCAGTACCTCCGAGCAGTGAGATCGTAATCGGACGGCTGTGTAATTAAGGACCGTGGGCAGGTGGGCGGGTGGGTGGGTGGATTATAGTACTTAGTAGTACATTCCAGTATATAAGCGCTTTAGTCATGCACCTATAGGCCCGATCCGCCGATACGGGTACCCGTACGGCAATAAAGCTCACCGCCGAAAAATCGACGCTTCGCTGGAGAAACATTTGTATTCTATAACATGACACAATTACCCCCCCCCCCCCCCCCCCCCCCCCCCCCCCCTGCCCGCACGTCTGGGAGATGTCCTGCTTCCCTCAATGCCTTGCCAGCGCTTCCACCCGGACGAGGATTGACACAGCCGCATAAGCAGTGTTTCTCCCATCCGCGCGGGGCGACCGCAATGCTGCAGGATAGCTGCGTGCTGGCAGGATGGCGCGGCTCGCTTGATGCTGTTTGCAGGGAGGAGGGAACGTCCGCCTGCATTGGCCAAAGCAGCATACCTGGGATCCCTGTCAGCATTTCTGCACAATGCCGGCCACCCTAAGCCGGCGCTGAATGCCCTTATGTGGGGAGCATTCGCAAGAGCCATCACTCATGTATAGCACTCTCCTGGGGGTGTGCTTTTGGCATGTGAGTCAGTGGCATGTGAGGCGCCACCTGGGCAGAAACTAATGCTGTGGGTAAGATTAAAACGTCTGTTACGTTTATTTGCCATATCGGTTATAACGCTGTTATAAATGCACCTCTTTACAGACAGGTGGGTGCGGGCCGGAAAAGGGGGGCATTATTCGTTTTTGGCCTGGTGTATGTAATATGTGCGCGCCGTCGCTGCGCGCGTGCTGACGAGCGCAGTGGAAGCAGTCGCTAGCCGGCCGCTTCGAGGTGGGCGACATTGGCAGAGGAGCTGCGCGTCGGCATGACGTTCGGTGCAAAGGCGCCAGGGAGGGCTGCGAGTAGCAGTGCAG
Source organism: Tetraselmis striata (assembly GCA_006384855.1). NCBI lineage: Eukaryota > Viridiplantae > Chlorophyta > Chlorodendrophyceae > Chlorodendrales > Chlorodendraceae > Tetraselmis > Tetraselmis striata. The sequence continues at coordinate 17,332 of VCJN01000658.1, forward strand.
GGCAGTTTGGACGGGGAGGGCGGCGTTACAAACGCAAATTTCCCCCCTGAACGTTCGAACTGTTTAGCATTAGTGCTTTCCCAGGGTGCCACAGGGCGGTGAGCGACATGGGCAACAAAACCACGGAAGCAGGAGTATGCAGACCAGTGTGAGCAATCGCTTGCTGAATGTTATACCATGTTGTCATTTCAAATCGGGATTATCAATGTATTATCTGGGATTCAGTTTGTTGTTGAGTTCAGTAACAACCTCAGCAAGAGGGACACACAGGGACGCATGCCCCTCCCGCCATGCTGTTGCGCACAGCGCGGGCCTCTTGCACTGAGCATCTGCTGCTGCCTGATGCCAGCGCCTGGAAGCACTATGTCATGCCTCCCCGCTGCAGATCTAGGAGGGAGCGACCAGGACGCGAGCGACGCCTGAGCGGGATGGCGGCCGCTCAGGCGTCGCTCGCGTCCTGGTCGCACGCACGCACGATGGGGAGCGCCCGTTGCTGGGGGCCAGGGTAGCGGGGCAGGCCACTGCCATCGATAACTGGCCCACCCCTTTGCCGTCGCAGCTGCGGTTTCCCAGGCCAACGAAGAGGTCACCATAGCACCCCGGGGACCTGAGCGCCGCCCTCCTCGCCAGGCCCCCGGGAAGCTACCTGATAGGCAGTGATGCTGATAGGCCCCACGGACTTGAACGCGGGGTACATCAGTCTGGGATCTATTGCCAGCACTCGCTGCAGCAACTCAGCGCCAGCCGGATCGTTCGCCAGAGTCACCATCGTGTCCAGCTCCCCAGAGCTGCGGGTGGCATCCACATAGGACACCTCAGCGGTGGAGGTGATGCCCAGCTGGCGGACACCGTACGCCACCGCCGTGGCGTAGTCCGTCAGAAATGCCTCCCGATCTTCACCAGCAAGACCAGTCAGGCGAGGCAGAGTCGACGTGAAGGTTACTCTATCGACCAGGTCGCCCGGCGCTTCGACCGGACTGGTTGCCGGCCTCGCTGGGGTCGCGCCATCCTCCACGCTCGGCACTGCGCCTGTCCTACCCCCGCAGCCCGCGCCAGCGCACTCGCCCTCCAGAGCCTCCTGCGCCCTCCATCGCTGTCTTCCTGGTGTGGAAACATCGGCAAAGGCGCCGGCGACGCTGAGCAGCAGCAGGAGGACCGCCCCGCCGGTCGACATAGCGCTGGGGTGTCCTGGCGCCTGCCGGCCTGTCGCCGCCGATGGACGCGCTGTGCCTGAAAAGCGAGCGAGGAAAACAGGCAGGAGGGGTGCTGCCCGCTTCCATCACCTCGCTGAAGCCCGGCGTTGGAGGGCGGTACAGGACCAGACGGAAGCGGGGTGGCGAGGCGGTAGGGAGTGTCCCTCAGAGCTTAGCAGTCGCCACTTGATACTACCGGTAGGAACCTAGTTCAGAGGCAGATACTGCTCGTCGCAGCGACTGGTCGTCGCGTCTGATCGCACCGGATGGACAGCGCCCCTGGGTGGCCGCGCCTACCTCGTATGGGTGCAGGGGTTTGGTTTTAAATACACGGGGAAGAGTCGGGTGAGGGTAACAAGGATTAAGGATTAAGGATTACTCGTACCCGTATCCTCGCGCCGGCGCGCCGCAAGTCAGTGGCTACCTGGGTGTTCATTCAGTGTATACGGCATGTGAAGTTGGTTATTGGTAAGTACGGCATGGTAAGTTGATAACTGCATGTACATGAAATGCCATTCCGATCACCTGCTCGGTCGTTTTGGTCAGCTCGTCCCTCCCTGCTCACCCGTTTAGACGAGCGCCCCCCCCCCCCCCCCCCCCCCCCTTGGCGCGCGCGCCTCGTTCGTCGTAAGGCTTTCTACAGTATATTACTTTGTATCCGTCACTGTACTATGACTTAGTTACTATGACCCACGATGTGATTGATTGTACTCGGTGATGACACAATGTCGCACGCACTTCCAACCAGTGTGATGCATCATGCGCATGCATGCGCGTCTCCCATGCGTCTCCCCCGCGTCTCCCAACTGCCTATGGAAGGCCACTTAAATGCAGAGGGGGTGGGCGAAACAAGTCCAGAGAAATAGCCATGGGTACTGACCGGCCGAGACAGCAATTAATATTGGGTGCGGGGTGTGTTCCGTGGGCGGCTATTAGTATATACTGGTTTCGGAGCAAGAACAACACAACTACGAGCACTACTTCTTACCATCGTTCTGCGAGCTGCCGGCGTGCTTTATCCGCTCTCTCACTGGCCATGACCTGCCTAGAGCATGCTGCGTAAGCATGCTGGCCAGTAGCCCGCAATGACACCGAATTGGCGTCATCCCGCGGCAGGCTCCGCGGCCACCTATTATTCTGATGGCGGCTCTTAATACTGCAGTGGCATGGATTCATTGCGGTCACCGCCCATATATGCCATCAAGCTATCCGCCCTGTGAGCCCGCCTGCCATGAGGTCCGTTAGCCCGTAGCGCACGTCCAATTGCGTTGTGTCGTGCCCTTGCAACGCAGTAGCCGTGCGCTGCGCTGCGACGGCCATTCTGACGATTCCTGAATATGGTTTCGGAGCATATATATCACAGAAATAAGCGCCCTGGGTAGGAGCTGCACATTCCTCACATTTTGCCCCCTGCGTAGTGTGCGGGTGCGGTCACAATGGCAAGTCTCAGCGAAAGGTGGCCGGTGGAGGGTGACCAAACTGGCACCGCAGTATGAGGCCATGATGGGCGAGTTACATGCGACCGGGCACCCAAATGATGGCCACGCCGCACGCGCAAAGTAATGATGGCATAATTTATTCATATATAGTATATATACAGATTGAATATATGTAAAGAGTTCTGGCGAGCCACTTACAACCTCATACAAGGTTATTCTCTCCCTCAGCAAGTTCTAGCTCGCCCAATGTGTTTATATTATATTGTGCTTGACGACGACATGCCGCATTTTTATATCCACGCCAATGAGCAGGCAACAGTGCCCGGCAGTGTAGATACACACTAATCCCACTATACCATCCATACCTGCATTATTGGCCGCAGCATATTTGTACGGCACTCTTGTGTTAGATGATTGTAATAACTCTTGTCTTTGTGCCGAGGTGGGGTAGGATGAGAATCCAAAGCTGCTGATGAGATTTAACGCAAGGTGAACTACGACTAACATGTGTCTGTGGATGCGCGCGTCCGTACATTCACCTACGACTAATCGTACACCACACCTACGACGAAGGGAGCATTTCATACGCTTGTACGTATGAGCGGCGGCGGTAGTGACTTCAAGGCTCAATGGGTCGTGGATTTTAAATTCTCACGGGGTCCGACCCTATTGCGACAAAGACATGCAGTATGGCAACAACGGCTGACACGCATATGTGATTGTATTATTGTGCTTGACGACATGCCGCATTTCTATGACCATGCCAATGAGCAGGCAACAGTGCTCAGCAGTGTAGATATGCACGAATCCGCCCACTATACCATCCATACCTACATTATGGGAAGCAGCATATTTGTACAGCACTCCTGTATTATAGCCTCCGCGGTAGATGGTAGTTATAACTCAGTCTTGTCCTTATGCCGAGATGGGGTAGGATGAGAATCCAAAGCTGTTGACGAGATGTAACGCAAGGTGAACTGCGACTACCATGTGTCTATGGATGCGCGCGTCCGCGCGTTCACCTACGACTAATCGTACACCACACCTACGACTCAGGGAGTGTTTCATACTTGCATGGATGAGCGGCGGCGGTAGACAGTGACTGCAAGGCTCAATGGGTCGTTAATTTTAGATACTCAATGTTTCCGACCCTACTGCAACAAAGACAAGCAGTATGAAGAGGCACTCATGCGAGCATGACCCTCACATCACCGTTAGACTACGTGGCGATCGGTGCCGGATTGATCAATGCCGGAAGATTGCTTCAACACTTCCAAACGGTCGCCCAAAAGGGGGGGGGGGGTGAATCCGAATTAGCCGTGCTGGCATGTCTCATGGGTGCCGGTGAAGTGGTGCACGCTCTTAAGCGTCTCTACACGCAGCGCGCCATCCCATCCTTGCGCTGCACTTCCTTGTGGTCCTTCGCATTCATTTAAGTTATGCGATTCAGACATGGGTGCCATCACGAAGGAAGCATAAGGTGTAGATAGATCAGTGGCGGTAAAGCAGTGACAACTACATGGACTGGATTTATGACATCGGCACGCGTAATATCTTTCGATATTGTGGATCGCGCCCTCTCAGCTCACTACCTGCTTTTCTACCCGTATCGACGCAAGCAAGACGGACACACAGGCTCGCATGCCTCTTGAATCATGCTGTTGTAGGCGCGGGCCTCTTGCAACGGGCAGCTGCTGCTGCCCAAAGTCAGCGCCTACCGCAGTCCGCCATGTCCACTTGCTCCAGGCTGTGAAGCGTGGCAGTCTTGCAGGCATCACTCGCGTCCTGGTCGCAGGCACGCACGATGGAGATCGTCTGCGCCTGACAACTGCCCAACACAGCGGAGCAGGCCGCTGCCACCGCTGCCCGGCCCACCTCTGTGCCGTCGCAACCGCAGTTGTCCAGGCCAGAGGGGGCGCCATCGTAGCAGCCGGGCGCGGCGCTTTGACCGTCGCCAAGATACCGATAATCAGTTATGGTGATGCCTCCAAGCGAGCTGAAAACAGGGAATATCAGGCTAGGAGTTAAATTCAGCACTTGAGATAGCAGCTCGGCGCTGGGCGAGTCGTTCACAAAAGTCACCAAGGTGTCCACCGCCAATCTCCACTGCCCGCCCCATAATCTCCACTCTACGTCCATGATGGACACGGTTGGGTTGGAAGTAATGCCCACCAGGCGCACGCTGCTCTTCACCGCCGCGATGTAATCCTTCAGAAATGCCTCTTGGTCAACCCCGACATTGTCGGACAGGCGCCACGGAAACGACGTGAATAAGACCCGGTCGACCTGGTCAACGGGCGCTTCGACAGGGCCTGGCGCTGAGCTCGATGCAGCTGCAGCACCCCCCACCCCCGGAGCCGTGCCTGTCCTGCCGCCACACACTGCGCCAACGCACTCGGCCCCCAGCAGGTCCCTCCCCCTCCATCGCTGTCTATCTGGCGTAGACTCGCCGGCAGCGTCGCCAGCGATAGTGAGCAGCAGCAGGAGGCCCGCCCCGCCGGCAGACAGAGAGCGTTTGCGACCTCCTGGCCCCTGGCAGCCTGTCCACGGGAAGGGCATCGTGCGCGCCAACGCCACAGAAAGATGAACCAAAGTCACACCGCTGCCCGTGTCCGTCGTCGCCTCCCTGCTCGGCTCGGCGTTGGTTGTCGGCAAAACAGTCTCGTCAGCTGCTGGTGCTGGGACATTCATCGCGGTGAGGGTTGCACTATTTATAATGTGCCGCATTGTTACCGGTATTTTTTGTTTTGGGGCTAGCAATCAGTTGTAAAAGTAAAGTAAAGTTCGCCCCGGGACGTCGGCCGAAGCCGCCCCAGCACTTGACCTCGTACGCCAACTGCAGTCGTAGGTCTGGCATAGCCAGTCGACCATTGCCTCATTCGAACCCCGAAGGGCTAATGCATCAACCGGGGACATGCCGGGCCGATATTGCCGAAATACATCAGCCAGGAATCGAACCCGGGTCTCTCGCGTACGAGACAACCGCTATAACGAGCGGACAAGGGATGTACCTTGTATTGCTAAATCAGTTGTATTTTACTGTATTAACTGCCATTAATGCCAGTACGGGTAAGAAATTTACAGGTATTTTAAAGCATAGCAATACATTTTAAATTCCGAGCATACGTAAGGTCTCGCAGGTTTTCGACTAAAAAGGAATACGCAACGAATGGTATACCGAACTATTCGCTTAGTCAACCAACGCCAGAACTGAAAAATCCGGCAATGTCGCGCCCTCGGCCCGTCATCTGAGGGTGCCGCCCTCCTGAGAAAGTGCCACTTGGGAGTCGGCATCTCCATAGCCCTCGCTTGCACTACGGGGATTGTCAGCATTAGTGTTTCGGCGAGTATTCGTTATTCCACCCGCCGCTGTTCGGTACCCGCATCGTAAGGACCAAATCCCAGGTACATTATCCCGGTACCTTAAATATTGCTCGAATTGAAAATAGGATTGCTGTGAAGAAATGGTTCCAGTCGTGCGGCGCGCCAGGAGCCACCGCGAGGTGCGGCGGGAAACTTGGGAGAATAAAAGATGGATGCGACAATCACGGAGTTCAGCACCTACGTGGCTGAACTTGGCATCCATGCGCCTGCTCGGCAGGAGGCGGCTGACCATGCCAACAACATGCATGCACACCTAGAACCTGCATGGCTGGAGAAGGACCCTTGCCGTCAGCCCTCTAACACTGACAAGGCGATCATGAAGTGCCATCAGGCGGAAGTATGCCCTCTTCTGTGAGCATTCCAACTACTACATTAAGTGCCCCACTCATTTGAAGGATGTTTCTCGCCGTGTGCTTCCTTGCTCCCCCGTTGCTTGTCATGAAGAGCTCGGCATGAACCCTGTTCACAGTCGAGGGGCCACAAAATAAAAATCGTGCCTCTCAAAAGCATGACAAGCTGTGTTGTCAACCTCCGCTTGCTTGAGGATTATGATAAGGATGTGATTATGAACGTGGAAGAGGACGCTCTTGTAGATGCCATCGAGGTTAGTGACATGCTCGCTCAGTAGGGTGCAGCACCCCCATCAGCAGCACCCCAGCTGATGGTGTCATTGATGTAGAGTGATGCAAGGGTGCTAGAATTGCTTAGGGAATCACCCCAACAGACTCTTTGACAACTGCAATATAGAAGCTCAGTGATGCATTCTGCACAATCCAGCATTATAATACTCAGCAGTTACCTCTGACACCCGGGTATTATAAAATTGAAGCTTCAGAATTAATAATGAATAACCATTAATACATTTTTAAAGTGTTCTTTCACCGGCGGTAGCTATACTCCTATGCAACCACGTTTAAAACTGTCCCTACCGTTTGCTCTTACTTATTCATCGGGCAGTGCTGTGCTCGTGATCGTACAAAAACAGCTCCTGTATCATAAAGTAAAGTAAAGTTCGCCCCGGGACATCGGCCGAAGCCGCCCCAGCACTTGACCTCGTGCGCCAACTGCAGTCGTAGGTCTGCCATAGCCCATAGACCATTGCCTCATTCGAACCCCGAAGGGCTAATGCATCAACCGAGTACACCCGGGACACGCCGGGCCGATATTGCCGAAATACATCGGCCAGGAATCGAACCCGGTACCTCTCGCACACGAGACGACCGGGTATCATATTAACATCCTGCGCCCAAAATAATGGCAGCCTGATGCGCATGCTTATATTATTTAGGCCTACCCGTACTACGGGAATGGTACGACTAGTTTTTTACAGTTAGATAGATATTCTAATATATTAACCGGAAAGATTGTACTGGAAAGATTGTAACCGGAACCGGAACCGGAAAGATTGTAACCGGAAAGTTTATAAACCGGAAAGATTGTACTGTACACTATAGCCAGCAGTGCTCTGTGGTATGTCACGGTAATAACCGAGTCAGCGGCATGTTCGGTGGTGGCCTGGGGGCCAGGGCATCACTGGTTTTCTGTGGAGATGAAGGATGAGGCAACAGAAGCTCAAGACCAAGAATTATTAGAAAAAGATGTCGTTACAATGTTTAGTTACAATGATTAGTAATATGTAGCTGGATCCGTGAGGGGACCCAACTGCCAGCAGACCTGGGGCTGCCCCCGGGGCTGCCTAGAAACGCGGTGCGTGTGTTAAATACTAGGGGGGCAGCCGAAACCGTTCCTCACAACAGTCAGTATTTTCAGCATCGCTTTTTCCACGTTGCCTCATGATCCCTTCAGATGCTGTGACAGGGATGATTATAAAAGTTGCCCATAAAGCCGGAAATTGCTGATGCCCACGCACACTTTGATGACGCCGCATCTGGTCCTAGCTAGCAGTCCATACATCATAGAATCAACACTTTTCATCATTTCGGCCATAAGTGCATACGTTGTTGTTGCTATTCATGCCCCACCCATGGGCCATCCTGCGCGCTTTTCAATCCCGGCGAAAAGGCGCATGCACCAAATATACACACGTAGCTGGAGATCTGTTCTCCTCAGTATGATCTGTCCTCGGTTGTACGGAACCGCCCTCCTGCACCGTAGATTTCAGCTATACGCTTGACGATGTTAGTAGACCTTGTTTGACGGGGTCGCTTATCATCCGGACGGATTTATAGTGCTGATGTTTCTACTAATTTCCCCGAGTAGTCATCTGATGCGCTGTTATCACTGTTTCGTTGTCAGCGCTGGCAGGTGTTAAGGGGTGGCGCTTATATAACCCAATCCAATCTAATCCAATCTAATCTAATCCAATCTAATCCCCCGGCGCTTCTGCTGTGCGGACCCGCACTTGTTGAACATGGCGATCTAGGCCGGGTAAGGGCTGTATACCAGAGGAGCTACAACATTCAAGCACATGTTTCGGTCTGGCAGCTTCAGTGGCATGACATCCTCAGTGTAGGAACGCAGCGGCTGATGGTATGAAACAGATGTATTCCCCTCAGCTAAGAGGTCGAGGTCTGTTGTACATACTGGGGAGAAATAGACCGGCGGGCATGTGATTCCTGCTCCGTATTGATGGCCATCTTCCCGACCCCCAACATACAGCACACATACCCTCACCCTCAACCCCAACCATCGCTCAGCCGTGATTTGCGCTTCTTCACTCAACTTCTCACTCGTGTCAGTGCGCTCGCACCGTGATGGCTCATTGATGGCTACCCACACCCAGCAGCCGCACCCACTTCATAGTGGGGTTTGTGGCAGTGTGACGCCGAGCGTTTTACACTGGCTGGAAGGCCGGAGCCCGCCGGCATGACTGGACCCATTGCTGCAGTCGCTGAGCGCTGCGGTACGCTGCTGGCCCTGCTGAGTATCCCGCGTCTCGTCCCCTGTATCCCCCCGTCTCGATGGCAGTGTCTCCTCGCTGCGCTCACTTCTTGAGAGAGGGGCCGGTCTCCAGGGCAGCCTGCGCGGGGCAGCGGCAGACGGCAGCACATCAAGGAGCGATCAGAGAAGCGTGTGGCGGCTGCGACAACGGGGGGGGGGGGGGGGGGGGGGGGGGGCGTCCCTCCCCCTACCTCCCCGCCGCCCAGGGGCCGAGGGGGGGGGGGGGGGGGGGATGTAAGCGACGTGCTATGCCGCTGCCGCCAGGGAAGGTTCGATACAGTGCGGCACCCGACATTCGCACACCACACTTCGGCCCCGCCCCGCCCTTCATCCGGAGACGGCAGCAGCCTGGTGTCGCTCAAGCATGACTCAGTATCGCTACATGGAAGGTACGGCATTTGGGGACAGAAAACCTCAGGCCTCCCCGGGGTTGGGGACATCATGGCAATGCTCTGGCGCTGTCCTTGGGTGGGCGCGGGTGCGTCGTGTGCGGGTTGCTGGGGGGGGGGCACAGCCTGCCGCAGGCAAAGGCGGTGGGGAGCGACATGGGCAACAAAGAGGGGGGGGTATACCAGGTTGAGCAGCAGGCTGTCCGTGTTGAGGAAGACCTTGTTGGACGCCGTGGCGATGGTCGAGGAGATCTCCTTGGCGGCCTGCGCGATGCCGGTGCGGGATGGGGCGGCTCAGCGGCCGCTGCCGCACGAAACAGCAGCCCCGGGGCGCACCACGGCCGCCAGGGTCCAACACCACACCAACGCGTCACCGAGTACCCGTAAGCTCGACGGGGACTCGTACGTAACCGTTGTCATCGGTTCCCCCGCAAAAAGAGGGGGGGAAATCTTTCAGGGTTTCTCATCCTAAGGGTTGCCAGGCCCCATGGTTGTTGGTGTTTGGCGGAGCGTTTGGCGCGACAATACGCAGTGACCGAGTCTATGCCTACAGTGTGGCCCGGGCCCCCGGTCAAATGGCAGGGATACTGGTTCAGTAGCTGTGTGTGTTGAAGGGAGGCAGCAGGGGGGGGGGGGGGGGCGCACGTCAATCTTCCTCAGCGTGATGTACGCCGGGTTTGAGGCGATGGCCTTTCCGATGAGCAACGCCGCCTCCGCCTGGGAGGGGGTGGGGGGGGGGAGGGGGGGGGGGTGTTCAGCGCAGTCTTGAGTGCCTGCTGTAATAGATAAGGTCCCGCAACGCGACCGCCATCAGGGTTACCACTCTGCGGCACACCGGTTTTGTTTGAAATTCACCGGGCACATAACAAGAGGGATCATAACATGATGGTCGTATGAAAATTAAAACCTATGTATTCAGTGGTTGCGCGCCTTTGTGTATGGTGAAGCGATCGACGCAGAGTAAGAGAAATGAGAAAAGCCATAAGGTATCATGCATGGAGAGTGTTGCTCAGGGTGGCTCGGGAGCCACGCGTTCTGGAGCGGGGGCTGATGAGGGGGCCCAAAGAAAAGAGGGCCTGAATTCCTCAGTGTCGCTACGGATGAAGACTTCTTTGGCACGGAAGAGGAACGAAGGCAACAGGCGGCCACTCCCCCTCCCCTTCCTCTTTCCCCCTCTCTGCGCAGAGGGCCAAGCCAGGCCCGCACCTCTCCCCTGGCCTTGATGATGGTGCTCGCCTTCTCCTGCTCCGCTTTCTCCACCTGACGGGTGGCAGCGGCACCAGGGGACCGGCAGTCAGGGCCAGACCGCGGCGATGTGCGGTTTACGCTTTTTAGGGTTTGGAGTTTCAGGTCCTGGATTAGGGTTTATGATTTCGGGTATAAGACCCCAAGAGATCAGCCGTTGAAACCCCGACAACCCCTCATGGGGGGGGGGGGGGGGGGGGGGGCTCACAATGAACTTGGCGCGCTCCGCGTCCTGCTGCGCGACCTGCTTGGCCTCCACAGCGCTGGTGTACTCCCGCCCGAAGCTCAGCTGCAGGTGGGCCGTAGCGCTTGGCGTGAGCAGTGGTGGCGAGGCACTCGTGCAAGGGTGGGGGCGCCGAGTGTACATAGATATATGGAGGCGCAGCTTACGTACACATATGAATGCATGCATGCATGCAGCGGCGTGAAGCGGGGCCCTAAATAGCCTGCGCCGCGTACAGGCACTTCAAGTCACTATGCAGCTGCATTGGGCTCACGGGGAAGTACTTGGCGGCCTATGAACCTAAAGAAACTGCCATCCACCAAACCAATATCGATACCACAACAGCCTTTTATAAATACAAACTGAAATAAAGGAGGCACCCGGCCGAAACAACAGCCGCTGCGGCGCTTCCTCCGCCGGCTCTGCCCGCCGCCCACCTGGGTGATGGACACGTCCTCCAGCAGGATGTTGAAGTGCATGGCGCGCTCCGCCAGGATGCGGCGGATGTCCTTGCTCACCACCTGCGCGCCACGGGGCAGCCAGCGCTCAGCGGCGCGCACCCGGCAGCGGGGCGGCACACGCCCGCGCACCCACCCCTCCGATAGCCCATCGATGACCCGCGGCGACGACAGGCCGTGTGAGCAGTGCAACCGGGAATCACAGCCCATTGGCTCTGTATGCCTGGTTGGGGTGCGGCGAGGATGCACGGATACACCACGACATGCACCTGCCTCCATGTTGCATCCGAGAAACCCGTCTCCCTCTCACTCTCTCACTCCCCCTTCCTCTCACTCACTCACTCCCTCGTTCTCTCGTTCTCTCTCTCTCTCTCTCTCTCTCTCTCTCTCTCTTATCCCCATCGCTCCTGCACCCCACTCTCTCTATCTCGATTCATCTGTGTGTGTGTGTGTGTGTGTGTGTGTGTACGCTCGTAACACATCCGGTGCACTTTACAGCCTTGCATTCGCACGCACATCCAGCAAAGCCTGCCAGGGACGGCAAGGGCCCCCGGGGGGGGAGGGGGGGGGGGGCAACCTCGCGCTGCGTGAGCAGCTCGCTGGCGTTGTAACGCGCGATGACGCTTTTCAGGGTTTCCTGTGGGCCGAGCGGGAGGGGGGGGGAGGCTCAGCCTCACAAGGGCTTCATTCATGTGCACAAGGAGGAGGTGTACAAATGGCGCCTACGCCCTGGGGGGGGGGGGGAGGGGGGAGTGGACTTGGGTGCGCGTGAGTGGACCATCGCGTGAATGCATGCATGTCCGGGTGCCGGTACTCCGTACATTGGTTCCAGGATTGCTACTCTGGGTTCCCAGAGCCCGGCAGTACTTTGGGGCTTTGCCAGGATCGAAAGCGGCACTTGGCATGGCGAAAGTCCGCCGGGGTGTTTGGCGGTTTGCAGTCGCATCCCCCCGGGCCGGCGCACCGGGTGGTCCGGGCGGGGCGCACCTGGATGATGGAGGGCAGCACGCGCTCCGCGTAGTCGGTGCCCAGGGTGCGGTAGATGGTGGGCAGGTTGAGGGACTGCGGGCGCGTGAGGACGCGCAGGCTGACGTTGACCATCTGCAGGTCGCGGCTGCCGCTGTTGCTGGTGATGGTGTTGGGCCGCGCGCGGACGTCGTAGATGATGGGCCGCTCCAGCCAGGGCACCATCAGGTGCGTCCCCTCCGCGTACACCTGCCGCCGCGCCAAAGGGGGGGGGGGGTACGGGACGCTCGGTCAGGTTGGGCCAGGGTCTCGCCCCGTTTCCGCCGCCTCAGCCCGATTTCCCGGATTCAGCCAACTTCAGCTGAAATATCTAGTTCTAGCGGATATCCATTCGAACGATGTCTGGCTACCACTGCCCCGATCCTCACCCGCCAGACCGCGCTTTGCAATCTCTTCAGGACCGGGTTTCTGCTGAATTGAGGCCCAAATTCGGGACCTGAAAAGACCTTCCTCCGGAATTATGCTGAATTGTGTTTCGGCTGAGCCGCAAAGCTCCCAACGTCACCCCAGCGCAGGGCTGGTCAGCGGCCACGGCAAGCGCTGGGAGCAGCCAGGCCGGGGTTTCAAGAGGGTCTGGCGATTGCCCCTGCGGAGGGGCTGAGGAGCCTTTGCGCGTACCCGCGACCCCTGCCTCCGCTCTGTGGCTCCCCAGAATGGCTAGGCCCCCGCTCCCCACTTCAATGCACACACCGCCCCCCCCCCCCCCCCCCCCCCCCCCACCCCCCTTCCACCATCTTGTCTATGTGTGTGAACAGTTAGACAGGCAGCATCTGATGTGGCCCAGCATCACATACAGAGCACCTGTCCGTGTCACTACGGCACATGTCTAAGCCAAGCAGCGCCCCCCCAGCATCGGGAAATAGGCGCTCGGTGGGGACGTGGGCGCTGCGAGGGTCCTGCTAAGGGGTGGGTGGCGTTTTTGCTGGTGCGTGATAAGCCGGTGGGAAGGTGGCGCGATCTGAGAGCGCGGGTGGGGGCGGGGCGGAGGGGAGGCACCGTCTCCTTGATGCCCACGAGGCGGTTGAAGACGATGGCGCGGTGGCCGCCCTCCACGTTGAACAGGCTATTGGCGGCGCCGTACAGCAGCAGGCCGCCGCCGATCGCCACTTGCGCCAGCCGGGCCGCCGCGCCGCCCGCACCCTTGGGCATGTTGGGCATCTTGCCGGACATGTTCTCCATCGCGCTCGCGGCTGTGATCCCGGGGGGTTGTGGTGACCTGTGTGGAGGGTGCGACTGGGGACGTGCGGCACTTCTCGGCAACCTTGCCGTGGCGAAGGAGAGTCGCGCTGGTGGATGAGATGGAATGCTCGAGCGCGGGGAAGCGGCGGTGGTGGCGGGGGGGGGGAGGAGGTAGCACGAGATCGACCGCGCAGCGCGCCGTCATCACCGCTGCTCGCCCAGCACTGGCGGGCAGCAGCGAAAGACGCCACGGCGCTCCGAGAATGCAGACGCTTAGTACATTACGCGTTATTCATCTTTCCGCTCGCTGCGCTGTTTACGTGTCGCGTGCTCGCGATGCGCTGCTGCATGCTTTTCATTACAATTACACATTTATTTACACTGTAATGAAGCATGCTGCGGCTGTTCGTGGGCGCGGGCGGGCGTGTGAGCATTTATTTATGGGAAAAAAAAGTCACCGGCAGCATTATACCCGCAATGTGGTTACCCGTAACACGGTAATACGATTATATACCGATGTTTTCAACTTCAACAGGAGCACTATCGGCGATACCCAAACAGGATAAAGCCTATAAATAAAAGTTAAAAAACCCTGGCTGGGTACAGCGGCGCGTGGACGGCGTGGACGGCGCGGGCGCACCAGGCTGGCGCGCAGGGTGATGATGGCGCGCGCGGTCGCGCCGGGACTCGCAGCCACGTCGCCGGTATGTGGTCACGCCGCCACAACAAAAAACAAATTTCTGTAACCCAGTGGTCCCAATAACCTGAGGCTAGTCACCCGCTCTTCGCTCCTTGGCCCGCCAGTTCAGACGGTGCAACGGCCTCACTGCCAGATCATTATCGAGAGTTTGGCAGCAAGCTAGGCCCTCCTCGACACGCGCAGATCCGTGCTGCACAGCTGCCAAGGACTCGTCCGCTGTCAGTGGCGAATTCTCGCCAGCTCGCCATAACAACCGCAGGCCCACCTGGGAGTGCCGCCACTATCTAGTGGCGCCTGCCGCTGCGACACACGGAGAATGGCGTCTGGCGGGCGAGGTGTGCGCGGTGGACAGGGCGTGGAGGTGGTCAGCGGCATCACGCTGGACCACAGCAAGCCGATGCTGGCGCAGGTCCGCCTCGGCCGCGGCCGGGACGCAGTATTTCTGGTCATCGTTTTTTTCTCAGTATTTCTCGCGCCAGTATTTCTTCGAGTTTGAAATTCGTGTTATCCATAGGTGCGGTGCCGTCGTCACAGACACATGAGAGTCGATATGTGCTGTTCTAGCCGTTTGCAATCCTACCCAGATAGCGGCCACGCCGATAGACGGATATAGACTACTGAGAGTATAATAACAGAGTATTATTATACCACCAGTAAGGAGTGCCTCTAATATACACATCATGGAGGTGGTGGACAAGCGCCAGGGGTGGTGACCCTCCATGTTGGCATCTGGCAAAGCTTTGAGCCTCTGCCAACTGCAGGCATTATCTACCTCAAGGCCACGCTGGGAATTCCCCTCCTCGACACACACCCACACATCTCGGCCACATGTGGAATTTATCGGGACATCTGTACAGTGGTTTGATTAGGGAGGTGGCTGTATACGCGTACGGTGCTGAGGCTGCCTGGCGGCTGCGGCGCCGTTGTCAGGTGGGGCAGCTGCGGGAGCACTATGACACCTGGACGCACAAGCCGCTGGCCGGCGCCCCGCGCTACTTCAAGAGCGACGTGATGGAGCTGCTGACAAAGAACCCCTGGTGAGGCTGCCCCCCCCCCCCCCCCCCCCCCCCCCCCCGCCCCCTTTAGTAAGACACACGGAGAGAGCTGAGACGGCGCGCTGGGCTGAGAGGCTGATGTCCGCCCGCCCGGGCGGTGATACAGGTGGGTGGTGCCGCTGCTGTGGGTCCCCATTTGCACAGCGCTGGCCGGCTACAGCCTGTGGCTGCTCGCCGGCGACGCGAGCCGCTGGGCGACGTGCTTCGCCAGCGGCGTCTTCGGCTGGCAGCTCATCGAGTACTCGCTGCACCGCTTTGTGTTCCACATGGCCCCGCGCCACCCCGCCTTCATCGTGTTCCACTTCGCCCTGCACGGCGCGCACCACAAGTACCCGCTCGACAAGATGCGGCTGGTCTTCCCGCCCGCGCCCGCGTTCATCATCGCCCGCATCATCTTCTTCGGCGTCTCCATGCTACTAGGCGAGGTGGCACGATGCCCCCCTCCCGCCCCGGACCCTTGTCCGCCTCTTTCGACCCCCCCCCCCCCCCCCTCCCCCCCCGTTCACCCTTCGCGCCTGCCTGGCCCTGCTGAGCCCCCTCCGCGGACGCCCCCACGTCCAGATGTCAACCAGCCTGGCGGTGATGGCGGGCGTCGTGGCTGGCTACGTCATGTACGACTGCACGCACTACTGGTGCCACCACAGCAAGCGGCTGCCGCGCTTCCTGGAGGCCCAGAAGCGGGTCCACATGGACCACCACTACCGCAACCACGACGTCTCCTTCGGCATCTCCTCCCCGCTGTACGACTACGTCTTTGGCACCCGCCCGGCCAGCGGACTGGCGTGCAAGGAGGCGTAGGGCCGCAGGACCAGCAGCGCCTCGCCGCGATCCATGCACCAGCTGCTGCATACGCGCGGGCAAGGGCCATCCCCATCGGCCATCAGCGACCCATTTCGTTTTTTATTCAATACGCCTCCGGGCCAAGCAGCTCCAGCACCATGTCAGCCACCCCATGTGTGTGCGGCCATTGGACCCTGCTCTCCTGCTCTCGCCCTCCCCAAGTGCAGCCTTTTGCTCGGCAGTGGCAGTTCGAGCAGCGCCCCCTCACACTGGCGGAAAGAGCGCTTTCCGGCGCTCATGTGCCGGATACTCTGAGCGAATGATTTGCGCGCTGCTTGCATGCAGCCAACTCGCAGAGCACCCGTGTGTTTATGCTTTGGTACCCAGCACCCAATCAAAACCTTGTGGATCTCTATGTGAAGAATGCGCAGCGGATGGTGTCACCTGCTGGATGTGGTGAAGGTTGCACACTCTATGAGGGAGGGTCTGCATTTTATTTGACGCCAGATACATTTGAATCGGTATACAGGAATCTCCGTTTATATGTACTGACATCAATAGTTATCGTAATAAGCGTACCGGTACCTGTTACCCGTAGCAAATCCCCGGCACGAGTGCAGTAATCGAGTGATAGCAGCATTAACACTGATGCAGTACCGGTATGTGTGACATCAGTACAGACAGGAATGCAGTATCAGTACGCGGTTGTCGCTGAATATCTCCGCGCGAGTTGACGCCAATAGTATAACACGAAGACGTTTCTATATTACGCTTGAAGATGACAGGGGACACATCCGCTTGAAGCTGGTGAAGCACACAGCCACAGCCACAGCCACGACATATGCTATATGTATATATGCAGCTGTATAGGCGCCATTCGCGGTCCGAAGCCGCTCCGTCAGTTCTGAACGTAGGCACTCGGGAGTATCAAACGCTCCTGGCGTGAAGGTCCATTAGGCCCTTTTATCTCAACAGCACAGGCGAGCAACATGGACTATGTCTTTTACGAAATAAGCAGTAAGCGGTGGATGCCCGGACGGAATGTGGGCCGGAGGAAAGGGGGGGGGTGAGGGCTCGCTCTCTCCATGGTGCGCCGCCTTTGCCAGGCAGAGTGTGCGGTGTGAAGCTGTGCATGTGCAAACTCGGAGCAATGATGGAGGCAGGTCTGCCTGGGTTGCGTAGTGGCAGAGACCAGGGAGAGCGCGGCATGCAGTCAGACAACACATTGATGGGGTAGGCAGTTATGGAGGATGGCTATGGGAAACCTGACGGAAGCCAAGGGGCATGGCACCATTCCACATGTCTGGAAGCGGGCTGCATCCCCCCCCCCCCCCCCCCCCCCCCCGGGTTCCTCCCTCTTTCCTGTCTTTTGACCCACCGGAACAATGACCGGCAAATTGGGGGGGAGGAGGGGGGTGGGGTGGGGGCACCATTGTGTGGCAGGCATGGAGAACCGTTTGTGGTGTGTTTGACTTGCTGCCATGTGACTTGACTCACTGCGGCGTGTTTCTCTACTGTGCGGGCCCACCGCTGGCTGCCAATGGTGGCTCACCGTCGTGTGCAGCCAAGAATAGCAATGCCCTGAGACCGTCGGTGGTGTTTCGTGCTCACGCGAATCGTGCAGTCATGGACGGGAGCGACCTCACGTCCCCCCATGGCGAGATCCCACAGTCCACTTCGCCACCTGCGTTGGTAGAGGTCGGGTGCTTGGTTACCGTGGCCCATCACTGTGGGCAGTGAGTCCTGTCCCGGGGGCGAAAAAAATGGCCAACCTTCCGCAATTATTACATTCATTGGAATGTTGTAGTAAATATTGACCAGCACGTAGGTGGCAATTAATCTCACGGCGGTGCCTGGCCGTGTAATTCAAACTTGCCACCCTTCTAGCGAAGCATTATTCTGCAATAGACCGCCTGATTACTCGAGTCCCGGTGCTACTAGGACGATATATTACAGGGTACCCTATCGTGCATCGGTCCGCATTCCTGGACGAGTATAGGTATCTATTTTTAAACTTATATCTTACTTTTAAACAAAATTATAGCTATCTATTTTCAATATGCCCTGTCAGATTTCGTCTTTCACGAAAGGCAAAATGTAGACCATTTCACGTCTTTTGCTCAATAGAGATAGAAAAGACCGACATAGACTAATTACATCCATTCACTGACATTTTCTATTTCTACTGAGCAATAGAAATGAAATAGTCTATATTTTGCCTCTCATGAAAGACGAAATCTGACAGGGTATATTGAAAATAGATAGCTACACTCGTCCAGGAATGCGGACTAATTGCATCCATTGACTGACACTTTTTATTTCTATTGCCGCACTAATTGCATCCCAATAGACTGGGACTCTGGGTACCGTGGCACCCACTGTCAAGACCCGCATGCTTAGGACCATTTCCAGCCTTACGCCCCAATGGCATCTGCATGTGGCAGCAACATTGACATCAGAACCTGAAGTGTTGAGCCGCCACTCTCCCCCGCTCAAGCCCAGTTGCTCTTGAGGAACGATGTATGGCTGCAGGCTGCACTCCTTGTCTTACTATATGACGATTACCGACCGACACCTGCTCAGTGTCCATCCGCCTCCCATCATGCTGTTCGAGATTATCTCCATCCCAGTGGGTTGGGGGGGGGACTGTCAGCCGGAGCTTGTCGCTGAGGTTTGCATGCGGTTGAGATAGCGTGGCAGCTGTGGAAACGATGGGCGGTGGGGATGGCCCTCGTGCCACGACCGAGTCCGCACGCAACGGAAAGCTGCGCATTCGAGAAGAACTTACGCGTACTAGCCTACTAGGTTTCGACCCCCAAAAGGGGGTGTCGACTAAGGTGGAAGGACGTGCTTTCGCCCCAGTCCCCCTTGCTAGAGCTTCTCGCCGCACTAGTGCGCGCCCCTTCTTACCGCTTGACCGTTCGTCGGCTAGAGACTATAGCTAGCTATTTTCAAACGATGCACGTAAACGTTTCCTGAAATATGGGCAATACACCATCAAACAATGTCCTTAGTGGTATCCGAAATCAATTCGCAATACGATTGAAATACACCTGTCAGATTTCGTCGTTCACGAAAGGCAAATCACAGACTTTTTCACGCCAATTGCTCAATAGAAATGGAAAATACCGACATAGACTATTTGCATTTTAATAGGCTGATGACTCTGGTTACCATGGCACCCGCTGTCACGACCCGCATGCTTAGCACCACTTCCAGCCTTACAACCCACCAGCATCTGTACATGGCAGCAACATTGACATCGGAACCTGAAGTAGGTGTTGAGCTGCCGCTCTCCCCCGCTCAAGCCCAGTTGCTCTTGAGGCCCCATGTATGGCTGCATTCCTTGTCATACTTAATGATGATTGCCGACCGGCACCTGCTCAGTGTCCATCCGCCTCCCATCATGCTGTTCGAGATTATCTCCATCCCAGTGGGTTGGGTTGGGGGGGACTGTCAGCCGGGGCGTGTCGCTGAGGTTTGCATGCGGTTGAGACAGTGTGGCAGCTGTGGAAACGATGGGCGGTGGGGAAGTCCCTCAGGCCACGACCGAGTCCGCTCGCAACAAAAAGCTGCCCATTCGAGAAGAACTTACGCGTACTAGCCTACTAGGTTTCGACCCCCAAAAGGGGGTGTCGACTAAGGTGGAAGGACGTGCTTTCGCCCCAGTCCCCCTTGCTAGAGCTTCTCGCCGCACTAGTGCGCGCCTCTTCCTACTGGTTGACCGTCCGTCGGCTATCACCTGCCGCGCTGGTCTTGCCTGGCGCAGTTGCCATCCTCTGCTGTGGTTTGGAAACGAAAGAGGCCGGCCGTAGCTTGAGTTGTGGATGCACCATTTGTTTTGCCATAGTGGGTGGAGATAGCAGGCCCTCAGAACATGTCAGTCTGGGCAGCGGAGCGCAGCAGCAGACCAGCATGTTGCAATCAGTCTCAATGTCAACGGAAAGCTCGCCTTGCGCATGGAGGCTGCCCATGATTCTAAGAATTTGGACGGCTACCATTTCAGCATGGAGACACCCGCGGGTCAGAAGGCAAGAGTTGTGGACTACACGTGCTGGGAGGATAGCATACACGGTAGTGGGCCCCAGTGGACTCCCCCTGTGTCTGTCCGCATTTGATGTACAAGTTTCTTTACGGCGTGGACCGCCCGGACTCGGCTTAGTGGCGTCTTCATAGTATTAACCGAAGACGAAGTCCCATAGTTGACATCACCGAGGGTCCCGGGAGCAGGCAGCCCCTGAGATTGCGTGCATGGGTGACAGGACACGGCCCATTGTCCGCGTGCGTTGTCCCGATTGACTGGCCCTCCAAGGACGTCATGCTACGGGCGCAACGGGCCGCATTCGGGTCGATGTAGTCGGGGCGTGAGACAGCCCGCCCGTGCGGGTTCCACCGCCGGGAATAAAGCTGTAAGAAATTCCGAATTGTCTCGCTTGGACGTGCGTAACACTGACTTACTAATGGGAATATGGTGGCACGTGTACGGACGGTACAGGAGTGTTCGGGCATTCGCTGCGTGTTGCGACGTGTTTGGATGGAAGCGCAGGGCCGCCGTGGAACTGTCACGGCCGCACCCCGACTCCCCAACACCCCGACTCCCTCAGCGGCAATGGCGCTGGCGGCCGAAGACCCGCCTAATCTTACATATCCCTGCGAGGCCGCAGATGCCCGGCCCACGCATGCCGCGGGCGGACGTCCGCTTCTCGTTCCGCCGGCATAAGGGGGGGCAAAGGGGGCGACTCGCCCCCCGCTGAACTACAATGCGCGCGTGCACAACTACCGCAAAAGAAAAGACCTATCCATGGGTGCGTTTCCCATCCCGCCAACGAACCCGACATTGGCAGTGGATCGATGCCCGGCGCAGACCCTTCCTGCCCGTAGACGGGAACTTCTCGCCGAAGCCGAGGAATGCCCCCCGCCGGGGCCGCCCACACCCCTCCGCGCGCCCGCATGGCAACTGCCGTCATGCCGGCGCGGGCTGCCGCCGGCCGCTGCCTACACCCGCACGGTCATCTCCTCCGGCCGCCCAAAGTTCTCTGGGACCACCGGCGCCTGCAACAGCGACTCCCCGCCGCTGCGGTTGCGCCGCTTGCCTAGCGTCGGGGCGTCCGCGCCTGCGAGCCGACACCGGCTCGACGCGGTCAGCCCGGCACCCGCTTTACGCCCTGGGGATGGGCCCAAGGTGATCCCAGGATGATCCTGAACCTAGGATACCCCAGGATAATCCTGAGTCGGACCTCTGAGTCAGGCTGCGCAGGGAGGGGGGGGGGGGGGGGGGGGGGGCGCACTCATCGGCTCCTTGGGGATGAGTGGGGGCACCAGCGAGGTGGGCAGGATGCAGTGCACCAACACGGCCAGCGCCGCTAAGCGATTGACCTGCAGGACAGGACAGGACAGGGGAGGGGGGGCAGCAGCATATCAGGCCGCGCTCAGCGGGACAGGGCGTTCGGCATGGTTCCAAAGGACGCGCCCCTTCACTTTGCCATCCCTTCCGTTATCGGCTGTGGAGGCACTGCACCCAGTCATGCACGCTGCGCATTACTCTTGTTCCACATCGGGCTGGGCCCGGCGGGGGGGGGGGGGGGTACCCAGCCGGGCGCGTGTTTGTTGGTCAGCTGCATGCTGAGCTCGTCCGTGAAGTGGTTGCAGTTGCGCTCCAGCAGGTGGTACCGGTTCCCCTTGAACGTCTCCCCCAGCCGGTGCACCAGCAGCTGCACCTCCTGCTGCGACAGCGTCGTCTCGCCGATCACTATGCTCTCGCGAAACTGCACCGGGCCCGGCGCGTCGCGCGGGTTCGTGGCGAAGATTCCGCTGGTGTTGTACTCGTGGCCTGAGCACGTATCAAAGCGGGGGGGGGTGGGGGGGGGGGGGGGGGGGGGGGGGGGTTCAACAAAGTGTCGACATGGTAGCTTCGCCGCGATTCACTATTAATTTGTTGCGAGTATTACACTGTCCAAGCCCAGCCACCCCATGTCCTTACATGGGATGTATGTTAGACGCACGGAGCTGGACAGCAGGGATGAGGGCAGCGCTGAGTGGCTGGGGTCCAGCAGCACACAAGGGCTGGGGCGAGGGGCCCGGGCCGGGACCGTGGATACCCCTCGGTCTAGGAATGAACGTGCAGTTTTTTTCTTCAGCCAGCCAGCCAGCCAGCCAGCCCGGCCGCGCGACCAGCCGCCCGCCAGCAGCTCCGCCCCGCTTTGGTCAGCCGGACAGAGAGGGGATGTACAAGGGGCGGGGGTCTGAGCAGCGGAGGTCTCACCGCCGAAGGCATATTCCACGCCGTAGACCTCCACGCCGCTGTGGAAGATGCCGAGGCCGCAGCCGTATGTGTACTTGTTGCCCGGCGCCAGGTCGTATACGTTCACTATCACCGGCACGCGCTCCCCTGTGCCGCCCCCCATGCTGCCCGCCAGCGTGAGAGGCTCGCAGTTCCGCGCAGGATCCAGGCGGCGGCGACGGCGGCGGTGGTGGCCACGGGCTGGCCGAGGGGCGCAGCGGCGGTTACGCGACCGCCGACTCACGCGACCGGCAGCCCTACGCCGCTGCCTGTACCGAGGCTGTTATGGGGCGACCACAAATGGCCCACTGGGAGGTAATACGTACTTTGGGCAGTATTGAAATTTGGCGCGAGGCGCGGCGGAGCAGTTCCGGTGTGAGCGGGCGCAGACGCGCAGCAGACGGCGTAGACGTGATCAGCAGTTTTCTTCGTGCACTTTGGCGCCGGCTGGGAGAGCGGGGAGAGAATCTGTCGAAAGGTGAAAGGTGGGCGGGGGATGCAAGGACGAGTGTGCTGCTTGTAGGCTGTATCCCGAACGAGAGTTTTAAGTGTCTCCTCCCGGTTCTTGGCGGCACCAGTCGACCAACGACTCCTACCTACGTTACGGTAAGGATTACCAGGTGCTACCGGTACTACTGGTAATCCTCATTTGTTTTTTTCGCCCCCGGGCCGGCAGGACTGTCGGCACCAGTGAAACCCTTGCAGAGTCTCCTGTTTATTACATAAGGGCTTTCACAAAAGCGCGCTACAATCAGAACTAACAGCAACTATGAAAGGTTGCCAGCAAAACAGACACCAGCCTGAAACCAAGGCAGCGTCTCTACTCGTACGACGGCCGTTTAGGAAGCGATCCAGTTACGGAAAGCCCTGGGTAATCCTCATATAGTACCCTATGCCGGTATTCGTCGGTGCGCCACTGCGCCGTGCCGCGGCACGTGCCCGGTACCGCTAGCAGTCCTGCTTACTGTATTTGTTTATGACGCGATGCCGCCGTCGTTGGTGGCGAGGGAAGCTGCCGGGCTGATGACGCATTGACGCGTGGCCGCCATAAGGATCATCTGAAGTACAGGTATGGGGATAAGGATTAGCAGCGACTATCTACACTACATCAGCATAGCTACAGGTAGTGAGTATCGCGCGCGCAGCTCGCATCAGCATCAGCAGCAGTACATAGTATTTAATATTAGCGATATAGCGACTCTCGTACCAGTACCCGTACTCACCGCTGTAGATATATAAATTATTTAGCGCCATGCGAAGGAAGGCCGTTGGGGTCGATGTAGTCCAGAAAGACGTCGGAGTTAGTGCCCCAGCCGCCTTGGTAGCGAATGTGGGACAGTGGAGTTCCGATGGCGTTAGCGGAAGATGCTGCTCACTTGTTGAGCATTGTTGGTTGTGTGAGCTCCAGGAAGTGCCGGCGGGAGGGGCAGCACCGACAAGACAAGCTGCCGTAGACAGACCAACATTGTAGCGGCGGTCCAAGACTTGGACTGCTCGCTCAGAGTGACCGCCCAGAAGTTTGTTTCGGCCAAGGCAGCAGGAACCAGGGGGCAGACTGCTTTGTAAGTGGTCGATGAAGTGGTGCAGGAGACGCGCAATGCGGGCGGGGGTGCTCCGACACTGGAAGGAGCAGTACGCGCATGTCCCCGGGACCCCGTCGACCAGCGCGGCCTTTCTCGCGGTACACCTGCGTGGTAATGTAGTAATCCTCGACATGCACGTCCCGCACTCGGCAGGACACGCCAGTAGGTCCCTTGACAAAGAACATGAAGTTGACAACCGAGGCCATAATAAGGGCTCGGAAATTGTACCGGTACTATGGGATGGGAGCATACACAATCAACTCCGCTTGCTCGACGAAGTTGTAAGCGACATCAGCAGGCAGAGGAACTCGCAAAGGGGCAGCCTCCTCAGTGCGGCGTTGCCGTAGCATCAGGCAACGACGAGCCGCAATAAGGTGCATGCTGTTCTTGACGATCGGGTCGAGGTTATTGTGTAGCTCAAAAACGCGTGTTGATTGCGGACAGGTAGTAGGGCTGAAACGACTTACCCCCAATGTGCCCCCGCCCGCTCATCACCAATCCAAACGACGTACCGGACGACAATAGCAGTGGTCGCATCCGGCGGGCTGATGTTCTCGGAGTCGTGGCAGCACTCCGCGAACTGAGACAACCTGCCGGCGTAGCTCTTGAGTGTTTGAGCGGTGAGGGAGCTGGAGATAGAGTAGGTCGAGGGTCCGCTGCCCGAGCTCGTCTGACCCGAACGCGTCCTGCAGCCGAAACCGAAGTGAAGCGTCCCAAGGGGCAACAGCTTCGGGCTCGTCAATTACGTAGTAAGTGCGGCGCTTGGCCGACATAGTACCAGAGGGACGGTTAATGTTAGCAAGTACTCGGTGGCATCGGTTAGGTTTTCGGCGGTTGGCCGGTAGTTGCTGGACGGGTTTGCAACAGCACCAGTATGGGTTTGCGGGGCTAGGTTCAGGTACGTAGGAGGGCCGCCCCGCGCGCCCTTCGCACTCGTAGCGCCTATCACGCGCCTGACGCGCATATGGTACACGCGCAAAGCTTGGTCGCTGCGAACCAATTGTAACACACAATGTGACAACCGACTGACGCAGCGATGAGATGGTACGGGAGGTGGTCAGTTGAGCCGCCATGCGCAGGTGTGCGGATGGTTGAGCCGCATTCGGCTGTAGCTGTAAGAAGCGCCGTACGGAATAAAGGCTAAATGAAGTTTGTAAGGTGTGTGTGGGGGGGGGGGGGGGGGGTCTGGTCAGGACACATGGCGTTCATCTTGTCGTTGAGCTGCTAGGATTAACCTTGCGGCGGTCACCGAAAAATGGCCTCGCAAAGCGCCAGCAATTCCGACGAAAGGCCCCCACCCCGTCACTCGTGCTCACCCTTGAGGCCACGCCCGCGCCCCCACCACGCCCACGTCCGCGCCCGCGTTCTGCAGCCGCTGCCGCCACTCGAGCAGTAGCGGTAGCTTCTGCGCTGCTGGCAACCGTCGCCTCGAAGACGCGACGCTCGCAGTCGTCCTTCATGAGGTCCCCAAAAATCGCAGAATCTAGATGCTTAGAAGCATGCTGAAAGTTCCGGGCTCGCAGCACGTCCAGAACGCCTTGATCACCGTGCACAAGCTCGACCTCGTTGAGCCTCCGTAGGAAGGCCAAACGAATAAAGCGAAACGCCTTGTCGATGGCTTCGGCGTGATTCCGAGCACGCGCGAGGTAGGGGGCAAAGTCTTGATTTGCAGCAGGAACGTAGGGTGGCAGCTCGTCGAGAGCTACGAAAAGTGCGGCCATGTGGGCGCCGAAACACGACCTCCAAAGATACTCCCCCTGGGCCGGCAGACGCCGGTCATCCTGCTTGAGGTACTCGTTCGTTTGGTCGGTGCTCAGGGGGAAGAGTCTAGGCAATCGGCTGACTGGTCGAACGGCCTCGTAACCAGACTCTGCTCGTTGCAGTAGCTCTGGCACCGCGTGGTAGTCGTCCTCGTCACTCGCGGATTTGCTCCGACACGGCCGCTATGGGCTAGCTCTAGCAAGTCGGAGCCAGGGCGCACTGCGGCTCCCCCGCTGCCTGACGGCTGTTCCGCGATGCGCTGCCCGGAACCGGAGCCATGTGCTCCGTCTCCACGAACAACATGGTCACGAGCCGTCAACTGATCCAACGTTGTTACAAGCTCGCGCAGCAATGTAGACTGGGCCTTCACGTGTGCTTGTAGCGATTCGAGCGTCGGTAGGTTCAACGACGGGCTCTTCTCCATTTGACACGGGAACGCACCGACGTACGGATAAGAATTTCACACACGGATGGTGAGCCGGGTGTGGTCTTGAACAACCAGGGGTGACCCTGCCCGCAACATATTACGAGATAGTCAATCGTTGCGTGTAACGCAGCGAAACTGGAAGATGGCAGGCTTAGCTGTTATGGCTGCTTTTATGTCTACTCGTGCTGCACCCAAAAAGGGCGCAACGACAGGTACCTAGTATCTCGTGCCACTGAGTAGCACGGTAGCCGAAAAGCGGTTAGGGAAAGGGAGGAAACCCCGTAAACAAGTTTAGAACAGTACAAAGACGTCTTCTTCCACGTCTTTCTTCGCATTTACCATCTCGACTCATCATCAGCAATTAATCGAGCTTTTCGGGCATTTCTGCCCCTCCGTGCCCGACCCGAGCCATTGCTAGCCGTGGTCCGCCCTTTTCTAGGGTTATACAGCGATACATTACGAAACCTATGTAATCCTTACGACATCTATATACGAACTACGGGTACTAGTGGTTAAGAATATATGCGAATCGATGAACGGTATACAAGGATAAGGGCCCCGCCTCCTCTTCTCATAGCGGCGAAGCCGCCATACTTTTGTGCACAATGATGACTAATAATATTGTAAGACAATCATATAAGACTGGGAGTCTAGGACGGGGTATACAATACGGGATAGGCTGACATCGGGCTTATGTGCTGGCGTGCTGCACATACATGGACGTACGCGACGACATTAGCTGGCAGTTCGTCGTTCATGTAAGGATTTTGTTACAACCCTTATTTGTTAAGAGCTGTGTTCTTGGGGTTTTCTTGTTCCTTCCCTGCACCTAGCTAGGGTATGCGGGGGTCGACATCGGTATTGTGCTTTATCGCCGGTGCTTTGGCACTAGTGCTTTAGCAGCACTGAAAAACCGATGTACGGCACTTTGCGTGCCGCCCTCTACAGCGAATTGGCGGTCACCCGCCCCGTACCCATCAAATCTTATAAAACCATCATCGTCCGCTAGACTGGACCATTCTCTTAGTTGTGTGCTGGCCTCTTGCCTGCACAATAGTAACTCGCGGTTTCGTACCGTGCAGAGTGGTCAGGCCTTCGGAAACGGTACTAAACCTTCCACCCTTCTCTCGCGCTGCTACCACATGACCAGCTCAAGCCGAGGCTCTTCCTTTCTCTCTTCGTTCTCCACGCGGCTCTCTGCCCGACGACCCCTTTGCGATGACATATGCCGCGTCTCACCTACCGCCCCCAAGATGGTCGACGTTGGCAAGGCGGCGGCTATCGAGGGCGTCGGAACGACAGTTACTGATCACGACCCCATCGAGGCGGTGCGTCGTAAGGCGGAAGATATATATGATATTGAAGCAATTCATCCAGGAGCGGCTCTCCAGGTTCTTCACCACTCAAAAGACTCCTATACCGCCGGCAGCCGCCGCCGGTGAAGAGGACGCCATTCCGGGCGGGAACGAGTCCCGCGCCGGTGGTAATAAGGATCAGAACGCCCGTGCGCCCTTCGCCGCCCCTTCGAGCGAACCACACTACCTCAATTGGAAAAGCGCCCTCGCTACGACTCTGCCAGGTTTCGAGAACGGGATGCCTTCCGACAGTCTGCGACGCCCAAGGCTCTTCCTTATCGCCCTCGACCGTGTGCTCGAGTACCTGCGTGGTAACCCTCGCCTCCAGCCGGCAGTAGATGAATACTACCACGCCGCGTGCTACGGGGTTGCATTGCTGGCTCGACCATCGAGTTGCGTAAGCTGCTAGCGGCGGCATGCGCCACCGAGGGAATTACTCCGGAATTCGTGCAACGACTTGAGGCCATCGTCCACAACATGGAGGCCATCGACGACGGCCATCAGTTTCGTCTGGCGTACCTCCGCAAGCACATGGACACACAAATGCACCACGGCGACACTTTCGCGCTTGACGTCGTACGGGAGTAGCGTTATTTCCGCCCGGGTACCGAGAGCCTGGGTCGCCGAGTTCTCAGAGCAACTGGAGCTCTAAAAGGACCGTGTCTACGACGCCAACATCGCAAGCGCCGCAAAAATCACCGCGCGCCATCAGCGCTTCGGCGGCGCCCTCCGGCGCAATAACCGCGACCGGGCGGACGGTGGCGGCGGCAGCCGCGAAAACTTCAAAACTACGCTCCCGGTGTATTGCTTGTGCGAGGCGGTGGCGCCACGAGCCACCTTTATTTCCAAAGGACAGCATCAAAGACTCTGGCAGGAGCAAGGAAAAAGTTGAGCCCCCTTCGGTCGCTAAGGCCGAATGACGGGGGTGCTCCGCCGTGCCGAGCGACCTCCGGCAGCTGCGTTTCGAGGGCACGCCTCCGGGCGCGCCTTCCGAGTAACGTTGCACTGGATGGAGTCGTTCGTATGAGCGGGACTCTCTCACCACTGACCCTCCTATGCGAGCCGTCATCCTCCCATTACCCTCGCGAGGGCCAATGAACCGCCAGGGCCAACCCCTCTGGCGCTACTTTGTCCTTCAACATGTACATCACGAGTCCACACCGACTCCCTCTTTTTGGCGCGGCCTCCCCGACCCGCTGAATCGCAAACCCGCTTCAACCGCCCTCAGCGCGGCGGCCTCTCATAGGCAGCTAGACGAGTCCGGTAGTACTCACGCGACGCTCCCTACGAGGTCAGCTGCTACAGTACCATGCCGTCATGGCATCCATTTTAGTGCCGCCCCTGATTCGGCCAACATCAACCGGCGAGCGCCACCCTCAGACCCGGCCGCGGCGCACGGCGCGTTCCGGCGCAGTGTCCGCCGCACCACGTACGAAGACGCCTATCTATTTCATCGCCGACGCCGCAACAAAGGCCCCGTGGACCTAGCTCATGGGAGGTAGCATCGAGACTCTCTACGGCACAGAGGACTGGGCGCCAAGGTGCTCGATTTGCTAACGACCTAGCTCACGGCCGGCACCTACTCCAACTACGAAGGCAAGATTCGTCTCTTCGCCGAGTTTTGCATCGACGAGTAAGGCATCTACCCCCCGGACTGCACCGAGGCTACCTGTGTCCGCTACCTCGCATGGATCGCGGAGCGCGGCACCATCGGTGCCGGCTCTCTACAACCCTACCTCTCAGCCACCAACACCTTCCTGCGTCACACCGGTTGGGACGACGCCCCGGCCACCGGTATACAGCCATCGGCGACATGAAGTGGGCGCTTCAAATCCGTCAGCTCAAGACTAGCGAGGAGCTGCGGAGCGCCCCCCTTGCCCCCCTCATCACTACCAACATCCTTGACGTCCTTGCTAACCTTCCCATGACCACTCCCGGCTACGGCACCATCCTCCGCGATGGCGCCGCGGTATGCTCAACATTCGTGTTTTACTCCCGTGGCGAGTCCGGCGTCTCCTGTCGACTCCGCGACATGGCCGTGGACACCCAAAACATCACCCTCCTCGTCAACCGCGAGAAGGGGGGACATCGCAGGCGTCGAGACGGGTTCAAGCCCCTACTCCAAATCCCTGCCACCGCCGTGCCCGCGTGGACAGCCCTTCTCTGCCGCTTCATCGCTTACCGCGACGCAGCGTTCCGGGCAACCCCCTCCGCCAAGCAACCGGACCGATTCTGGGCGCTCCCTGGCGACATGGCTACACCGCCCCTCACATGGAAAGCCTCCGCCCGCGGCGACTGGCTGACGCGGGCCGTCGCCCGCATCAATCGACCCCCCCCTCCCCCCCAAAGGATTCGTGTGGACCTCGCACTCCTTACGAAAGGGCGCGGCATGCGGCGCAAATGCAACAAGTGTGCCCCTGGACAAAATCCGCCACTGGGACGGTTGGGCCCGCAATTATGCAGTAATCAACGACTACATCGACCCGACGACGCATCCCACCCGTGCCGCGGCGCTTCTGTTTGGCTGGCTCGCTCCCCCCATGTGGTCCTTCGCTGCCTTATTCTCGGCGTCGCCCCCGCTCCGTCGTCGGATGCCGCCCCGCCCCCCTCCGCAGTCCTAAATACCGAGGTGGCAAATCTTCCCCGCCCATCTCCCTAGAAATGTTTAGAGCTGTGTTCTTGCGGTTCACTTTTCCCCTCCATGCACCTAGGGTATGCGGGGGTCGACACCAGTACTTTGCTTTAGCGCTGGTGCGTTGGCACTAGTGCTTTATTAGCATTGAAAAGCCGATGTAAGGCACTTTGCGTGCCGCCCATGGCAAAAACGGGTGTCACCCATGTACCCATCAAATCTTATCAAACCATCATCGTCCGCTAGACTGGACCACTCTCTTAGTTTTGTGCTGGCCTCCTGCGCCTGCACAACCCGCCCTCCCTCCCTCTTAGTGGCTCTTTGCCGCAAGTACCCCGCCATTTCCGTGTAACTAAGCCTGCGAACTTTTTGGCGAATCTTCCCTGCCTACCTCCCTTGAAATGCCCCCCCCCCCCCCCCCCCCCCTTCCCCCCTTTCACGGCGCCCTGGATTTTACTGGGAATGTGAAATCCAGCTATGGCGTCGGGCCCTCCCTCGCATCGCCTTTTTTGCTGCACATGTATCTCCATCAGGAGATATCGCAATCCCGAAATGCTTTGCTCCGTGGGTCGGGGCTTGCCCCAAGTCGCATTATTACTCGAATGGGCCGACGCCCAAACCGGTAGGGCGGACCTTCCGTGGTCAGTGCCGGGTATTTTAATGGCAGTGTTTTAGACGGCGATCCAACAGTGTTTGAAATTTTCATTGGCCTTCAATTAGTATGGCAGAGTGTATCGGCAATTTGCTTGTTGACTATGACGGAGCGTCGCCTACGGCCTACCCAGGGCTTTCTGTAAGGATTAACTCGATCGCTACCTAAGCGGCGCCGCCGTCGTAGACGCTGCAAGGGTTTCACTGGGGCCAGTCCTGTCCCGGGCCGGGGGCGGGAAAACAAATCCATTAATACCCGGATGCAGGGCGGGGGGACATTTTGGCCGATGAGCCCGCGGCCGGCGCCAAGTAGAGGCCTGCTGGGACATCCGCCCTATCGCCGTCGCGGCCACAACTCTCGCTCTACTGCGCCGACGCTGGCGTGATTGACGGACTAGACTTGCACGCGCATCTGTTCGACGAGCATGAGCACTTAAACACAAAGCGAATTGTTCCCGCGACAGAGGAGATCCCTGGCTGGTCCGACCTAAAGGCCCAGTAGAGGCAGAACGTAAGCTCCACATGAGATTCTTGGGGACGCGGGGGAAGGGGGGGTGGGGGGGGGGGGGGGGAGGGGGGCGCTACGCTCCGCCATGCTGCTGCCCTCGGCCGCGCGCGGCTCGCCTGCAATGAAGGCCCGAATCTCTGGATGCTCGTCCCCGGGTTGCCTTTGCAACGCTCTTTCCCGGCCTTGTCGAGGGCAAGTTGGTCGGGGGCTTGTGGCGGTGGCGACGGAACTCGGGAACTCGCACGACGCCCCGGCGGGCGGCCGCGTCCAGCGGTAGCCGGAGCGGGTTGCTTGGGGGTTACTGATGAGGCTGTCCAGTGACTGACGCGGAGAGATGATGTGTGCTGCTAGTGCGTTAGGTGCGCAGTGAGGGCGCCGACATGCCGGCGGAGGACGACCTCGGGCATCAGCGGCCTGGGCCGCCGGGCTTCCTGGCTCGCAACAAGCTCGCCGTCGGCGTTGCTGGCCTGGCGATGGGCGCGCTCCTGGCGTACCTCGCGGCCAGCGGGAGCTGGGCGTCCGCGGAGCGTGACGTCATGAACAACGAGCTGTCCGCCATCGCGAAGGAGGAGGTGCGGTGCACGATGGGGGAGCAATTTAGTGACTGTGCAGCTGCTGTCTCCATCGCGTTTTCCACCGCTTGTTTGTTTGTTTGTTAATTGTTGAATATTAAATGCGTCCCACTTTCGGCGTTCCTGCGGCAAGCATCGCCGATCATCGGCCGGTGGCTGTGCAGCTGCTGACGAACTACCCGTGTTGTGGGCATCAGGTCCAGAACAGCCTGGCGGCAGCGGGCTTTGTGAAGGCGGCGCATGCGGCGCATGCGCAGCCGGCAGGCAGCCTGCCCGACATTGCGCCCGAGGACTGCGTGGACCGTGAGGCGGACTGCCGCGGCTGGGCGGCTGCGGGGGAGTGCCTGAACAACGCGGCTTACATGGTGGGCAACGAGGAGGCGGGGGTGGGCGCCTGCCCCGCGGCCTGCGGCGTGTGCGGCGACGCAGTGGAGGCCGCGGCCTCAGCTGAGTGTCGCGACATCCACGCCGAGTGCGCCAGCCTTCGCGACGCCGGCGAGTGCACAAACAACCCCGAGTACGCCCTCCTCCTCCCCACTCCATGTATTCTCTTATGTTACTGTCGAGCATGCCAGGCTGTGCGGCCTCAGAGGCACCGGCTATCCCGCGGCTGAGCTTCGCTTCCGTGCCTCTCTGCCGCACCCTTGTAGCTGGATGCAGGGCACCGAGGATTTCGAGGGCCAGTGCCGCCTGACATGCGGCAGCTGCACACCCGAGGTGGACCCCTTCATTGCGGACTTCAGCCTGCCTGGGCAGGAGGGCGGCGCGGCGGATGCTGGTGATGGCGGGCAGGCCGCGCCTGGCGGCGACGGCAGCGGCGCATCGTGGCTGGGCGGCGCCTCGTACGCGGCGCAGGCGGACTCTGGCTGCGAGGACAAGAGCGCCAGTTGCCCCACCTGGGCGGAGGACGGCATGTGTGAGGAGAACCGCAGCTACATGGTGCGGCGCGCTGCAGCCTGTCCCTTTGCTTCTGGCCCATATCACTGCCGGTGCTGGTGTTGCAATTCCTGGCGAGCAGCCCCGCGTGCCATGGGCGGTCTGCATAGGCATCCTTGGCTTTCCCCGGATCATTTAACCTGCAGGGGGGGGGGGGGGGGGGAGGCGCACAGCTAGGAGAGCGCCCAGCTGCCAGTAAGCCATGCGGGGCAAGCCATAGCCTTCAGGCAGAACACGTGACAGATGCAGGCTACCATCTCCATGCTTCGGCGGCCGTGGCAGTGGCGCCCTGCCATTGTGCATCTGGAATCAACAACCCACATCCGGGGGGAATGGTAGCATCGGTGCATTCGGAGTCTGATTACAGTACGGAAATGAGATATAGTCTGGTGACTGGACTGTGGTGGACACAACAGGGGATACGTTGTTGATCCGCAAGAACAGCCATCAGAATGACGAGGGGAGGAGAGGAGCTTGGAAGAGGGGCCGGGTAGGGGGGTGGGGTGGAGGATGCATGCCGATACCTGTGTCACTTTTAGCTCTTCACCTGTTGCCCAGTGGCAAACCAATGAGGGCGTGGCCCTCCTCCCCGGCGTTTGACGGTTGGAAGTGAATGTAGATGCGGCAGAGCTTGACGGGTGCAGCTTTTGCAGACATCGCGGCTGCGGGGATTTGCACCGTGCCAATGCTGACACATGTGGATGTTTTCGTTCCATATCGCAGTTGGGCGGGATGGGCAAGGAGGGCCAATGTCGCCGCTCGTGCGGCGCATGCCATGTGGCTGGAGATGCAGCAGCCGTGGCCGTCCCACGGTCCGCCGCCATCGTCAATATTGCTGGGCCGGGGCAGTCCCTCGCGGTGCGTTCATGCCCCGGCTTGCACCGGCTCGGCTCCCCTTGCCCCCCCTACCCTGCGCTGTTCCGCCCTCCGCTGTCCTGCTGCGCTTCCGATGCGGCACTTATCTGACTCCGGAAACCAAACCTTGCCGCTGGTAGGAGTGGCCACTACAGTGGCCGGTGAAGGTGATGGCAGACAAGAAGGTCTGCGTGGGCATGACGACGGTGCCCTGCGAGCGCGGTCTCTACAAACCTGCCGTCGTCAACATCCAGCCGGACGACCGCCAGAGGGCCAGCCCAGGTGCGCCTCCATCCCTAGCCCAGGGAGGCAGTCCACTACTCTATAGAGTTTGTATCAAAAGTCCCTTGATTTCACTGATGCCGGTACTCATCTGACGCCTTTGAGCAGATCACATCTCGCTTGCAACTGCTTTGAAACCAACACCACAAGCACGGAATGTGCCAGACATGTTGCGGCAGTGACTGCATTCTGCTAACTGCCAACCAAGGCGCGGATATCTGATGCTTCGAAACCATATATACAGCGATGCATGTGTGCCTTGCTTTAAAACCATATGCCCCCATGACTGGGGACATGAGTCTGTCAATCATCAACGATGTTCCGAAACCATAACATGCTATTGGCTTTGTCATTGGATGGCCGCCATGTGCGCTGATATTGTATGCTCCAGAACCACAACCCGCAAATGCCAGCCTTGTATGCCGAGATTTCTGCAGATATGCTATGGTTGGAGGACCTGCCGCCCAATGAATGGGGTCTAGAGCGCCGACAGCGGCGAAAATCTGTTATGCTCCGAAACCACCCCACATGAGGGCGACTCTGTGGGTCCTTTGCCAGCGCTGGATGGCACTGAAGCATTCCCCCTTGCACCTTCGTTGGCTTGCCTTGCCCCCCTCACAGGTATAGGCGGGCCCACCGGCTGCCACGAGGCGTGGGCGACCATGATGAACCAGGACAGCGACCTCCCTGGGGCACTTGTCCTCATCTACACGCTGCGCAAGTACAGCACACAAGACCGCGACATGCTTGTCTTTGTGTCCGCCAATGTGCGCCCCGCCACCCGCTCCCCACCGAATAACAAATCCCACATTCTAGCCAGTACCCACAAACATTCGCATCGGCGTATAGCCGCGGTCTGGCCCTAATTTACTCCTAACAGATTCACCACGACACCACCGCCCGCTCGGCTATACCCGCATTGTTTCGACAACGTGTCGAACTCTGACATTCAGGTATTATCCCAGGTTATGGTGTCTGACCCAGGGAAAGCTTCTGCGAGGGTGGGGCGGATGCAAGTGATTCTGCGCTTTTACAGTGACGAGAACATGGAGCCGTTACCTGGTTTTACACCCGCGGGTGCGCAGCCCTGTGCGGATAGAGCTCTGATAACGACCTATGGGGTTTATTTCTTCGAGCCTGCCTGATTAGCATACTGCCCTGGGTAGTAAACTGCACCGCGCCTCTAGATATGTTAGCAGCCCGTCCAGCTTAGCGTGCCCCGCCCCGCTCCCCCTTCCACTTCCCTGCCCTCCCCTGCCGCCGCGCTTCGTTCTCACGCAAGGCGTCCGCTTGGCGCCGGCGTCGCCTTGCCACAGGTCACAGCTGCGCCCGTCGAGGCGCTGCAGGGCGCCTGCGTCCAGGTCATGCGCGTGGCGGAGCCGTACGACCCCAGCACACATGTTGGCTTCAACAAGATGTCCATGTGGCTGGCGGAGGAGTACAGCCGGATCGCCTACTTTGACCCCTCGGTGTGGTTCCGCAAGGTAGGCGCCTGGCAGCACTTTAAGTAGGTGGGCAGTCTCATTACATGCAATAAAACTATGAATCATGTTTAGTATACATTACATACATATACATATACATATATATGTAGGAGTATAGCTAGTAAGGATATATATCCTGTACACCTAGACAGATGTGATGTGAATATGCTGCAGTTTACATTATTGGTAAGCATTTTTTTGCTTTTTGCTTAATAGCATTTCATGAGATTTCCATTGGCATTTTCGAGTGCCGATCTTCTTGAATTAGTAGCAACGGACTTGGCAGGGATTTTGTATCTATTCTCGCCGTCGCAATGTATGTCCATTGTAGGTATCGAGAATCGAATAAATGTCAGACGATATAGCGGCTCGGATTCGTGAGGGTCATTTCTGGCGGCGGGGGAGAGTTGAAAGTCTGATTCGCGAACGCTGCTGCGCGCGCAGAACATGGAGGCGGTGTGGGAAGCGCAAGCACCGGCGGCCGTAGAGGCGCCACGGCACCCGCGCGTCGTGCACGAGGTGTTCAACGACGGCGCCTTTCTGTTTGAGCCGTCCCGTGAGACATTCTTCGACATGCTGCGGCAGGTGCGGGCCTCGACTCGCCCGTTCGCCCCTCGTAGTATTCAGCCGCCACCCGCGACTACCCGGACTCGGACCTGACGGGCGGATCCTGCTGCAGGCGGCGACGATTGATTCGGCCGAGGAGCGCGACGACGGCTCCGTGATCTACATGGCAAAGCTCTTCTTCACCGGCTACTTCGTGCACGTGCGGCTCCTGCTCGCACTGTTACTGCTTACATTCCGTACAAGTTGGTTAACTTTCTCGTTATTCCTCCCCGCACTGAAGATCACCTTCCGCCTCGCCCGGGCTCGCAGTGGTCCACCATCTCCGCCGCTCTGCTGGAGCACGAGAGCAAGCTGGTCGAGCTGCTGCACCACGAGGCGGTCGAGTCGCGGCTGCACATGGTCATCAAAAGCATGCCCCCGTATTCCGCGTACACCACGCTCGAGTACGGCATGATCCAGGTACGAGCGCGCGCGCGGACCTCCATCCCTACGCCCTCACTGCGCTACTCTTGAAGTCGACTCCTTTTGGTGCGACGAGGGCGTTTGAGCTGGCGAGAAGTGTCTATCGCGTCTCTTCGCCATTGTTACATCAATCGAATCCGAAGCATTTCTTGACATCACGAAAAATGAAAAACTCCAAACGACGAGATTTTGTGGCGCAGTATATAGCGTTTCGTTGCGAAAGTTTTAATAACTAATCAGTAATCTATGAGGTCTGAAGTTCGGAAAATATAAATAGAATAGGATAAAATGGGATATAAAATGCGTTGATAATTATGAAAGAAGGTTGACAGATATATCTCAGTCGTATTGTGAATCGATCTCGGAAGGTAATAAGTATTTTGTTTGAAATCATGTAGCAATAAACGAACGCGTACCGATGCACAGCAACTTGATTGCGTTAACGATTAATACGCGTTATTATACGTCGTATGGGAAGTATTATGCTTATCATCGTCGTATATATCCTTATATCGGTACCGGTTAGAATTACCCGTATATAGTGGTTAGGATTTTACACACGCGTGTGATAAGGATAACAATGTACGCCGTGCATGAAATCAAGCAGTGTAGACACACGTTATCATACAATGCTTATAGTACCGCGTCGAAATATTGTACTGCGATCGACGAATGAGTTCAGCAATAATAAGAATACAAGAATACAATTATGGCCGGATGTATAAATATAAATCGAATGACGCCAGAAGGGTGGCAGATTAAAAAGGCCATGCCCCGTCACTTGAAATATTAGCCACCTACGCGCTAGTATACTGGTATATTCGACAATGTCGACCTGCGAATGGTGTCGTCCTTGGCGAAGTGTCATCATTCACCAACACACACGTTTGCCCCCCTTCCCCCTCTTCGCCTCCTCTCCCCCAAAGGCGCTCGGAATCCAAAATGGCGACGGCGTGCCGCCCTGGCTGCCCGGCTGGCGCATCCCCTGCTCCTACCCGTGCCCGCTGCGGAGGGACCAGCACCTGTGGGAGGCCGTCAGCGAGGAGTGGTGCGTCCGCCACTTGCCCGCTCCTGCGGCCGGAGAAGTAACCCATTCAAACTCCCCACGCCGGCGCTCACTGCACGTGAGCCACATTGCTTGCCGGTACATGTGCCGACGCGCCGTCTGACCGTTGCCGCCTCTGACGGCCGCGG
Organism: Tetraselmis striata; assembly: GCA_006384855.1. Taxonomy (NCBI): domain Eukaryota; kingdom Viridiplantae; phylum Chlorophyta; class Chlorodendrophyceae; order Chlorodendrales; family Chlorodendraceae; genus Tetraselmis; species Tetraselmis striata. The sequence goes on from VCJN01000658.1 coordinate 54,853, forward strand.
TTGGCGCTCCGGCAGGTGGCACTACTACTACAGCCTCATCAGCTTCTCGCTCCCAACCACGCGCGCTTCCATGCGGCTCCTGGAGCCTCACGACCCCATGGGCTTGTTTGACAAGTGAGCCCCTGCCCAGTCCCAGTCCCATGCCTTCCCCTGTGCCGACCTTTGACCCTCTCGCAAATGCCGCCCATGCGGAGGAGAGCAGCTGTTCCGTTGCTGTAGGAACGCCAAACGTGTGCTGAGTCCTCGCCGTCCCCTGTCACCCTTCCCTAACCACGCTGCCTCTGTGCAGGAACGAGTTTGAGCACTGCCTTCCCATCAGCTGCGACGTTCCAAACAACTTCACCGCCACGGTAGCCCCCCCCCCCCCCCCCCCCCCAAACCATGCTTGCTCTCGATTTAAATTTCGATTTGCTTATAATATAATGCATAACGGGTTGTTAAAGTGCCGTCGTACTCGCCGTCGCTGTGATTAATGTCGATATGAGTGCCATTGGCCTGTGGTTTGATGCATGTGGAGTTGCGTGTGCCGGCATTGCCGTGCCGCCCCATGCCGTGCCATGCGTTGCTATTATCCTGCGATGTGCGGAATGTCCTGTGCCATGTCGCCCCACCAGGGGCCACGCCATGATACCATACCAGGCCGATTTGTGTGGCGCCGTGTTGAGTCTTCCCATGACGCCCATGTCGCACTATGTGTATGCATGCCGTCATGTGGTTCCATATTCGACCGACACTCCCCTCGACCCATCCGAGCGGATTCGTCAACTTCTCACTGCTGGTTCCATGCCGACACTTGACCACCCTGGCTTGCCCTCCCCTGCCCCCCGCAGCTCACCTCCTTCAGCGAGGTCATGCACACGCTTCAGGAGAAGCACGAGTCAGCGGTGCTGCGCGGGACGGCGGCCGGGGGCAAGGCCAAGGCCGCCGCCGCGAAGAGGGGCAAGAAGGTCAGCAGCAAGAAGCACGGCCGCCGCAGGCTGCTGCTCGCCGACGGCGCTCGCTAGTCGTCCCGGCCCCGACAAACCATCTGACCATCGCACGCATATCGATCGTGAAGCCCAGGCAACACGAAAGGGACACGAGGCTGCAAGGTTGGCGTCAGCCTCTCGCAGCCGACGTACCTGAAGTATGCCCGTCCGCGCGGTAACGCGTAGCTGCATTGTAATATAACTCGCCTCCCCCGGTGAACCATCGTCGTCCCGGGGCATCACGAATACTTGGACCGGCAGCAGTACGCAAGATATGCCGAGCGGATCCCGCGCTGCTGCAGACACCGTTGCCTTTCATTACAGGTGGACGAGTGGAGGGGGCGGGGGGCAGGGTGTGTTTAATCAGTCTTACTTGACCTCGATGGCCTATCAGCCCCCTCCTCCGCCCAGCCCCCTCAAGCACGACACAAATGACAGCAGCAAACGGCGCCTCCCTTGGCAAAGTGCCTTGCGACAATGCTGCCGCGGTATTCGATTGCTGATGTAGATTGATGTAGAGGGGGCTTGTTCAGCACTATACTCGCTTACCCAGTATTCCTTGATGAGCCCAATGTCAGTATGCCCGAGTTTTCTCGCCCGGCGTCAAGTGACTCATCGCCATGACTGAGCGTGAGTGCCCGTGCTGGCAGCGATGGCCTCCGTCCAACGCAATTTAGATTGCGTATCTCACATTCTCATGCGCATTGTTCACGTGGAACTTTCAAAGTGGTTACGGCAACTTACTCCTGGGCGTGCCGCGTGCCAGGTGTCTCATCGCCCGGCCTCATGAACCCGCATCGAGTTGGCTATGCCTGCAGCAACAGCGGGTTTTTGTCAATCTTTGACGTGTTGAGGGTAGGTACGTGGTCTTTTGAAGGCCAAGTCCCAAGTCCAAAAAGAAAGTCCCCCCCCCGCGCCCTCCTTTCTCCCCTGTCCTCCGGGTGGCGGGCTCCGGGGATGATGTTGAGGATGGTCGTGATTCTTCCGTTGCGCGTATCGCCCCAGCGCTTTCTGTTGAGCGCGTCTTCGAGGTGTAGGTAGTAGGGTGCCCCCATTGGGCGCGCTGCTCACGTGTGTGTATAAAAACCGACATGCCACACGTGGTACGCCGGCTCTTGGCCCCGCGTGTCGCGGGGATGTCATGTGATGCGGCGAAAGTTGGCCGCCGGCGCTTTCACACCCTCCACAAGGCATGCTGATACATACCGCCCCTCAGCTACCAACTGGCCTTCAGAGGGCTGCACGCTATGGGCCACGGCAACTAATCGTAACCTCTTAGAGCTCGGCCGGAGAAAGTGGCACCTTTGCTCTCACAGAAAGTCCCGCGATGCGGCAGTTTCGATAGCGTCCCGAGCGCCATCATTGGGGCTAGCGGCGCTCACACCGCGCTTGTCGCGATCAGCCCATCTGTTCGCATGATTGCGCGAGGAGTAGAGGTGGCGGGGCGCAGGGGCCCACCAGCGATACCGGTCCGAGGCACTGCTCCGGGTACTGGCGCGGAGCATGGGTGTCAGATCCTTCATGGCACTCCGCAGTACTTAGTTGCCTGTGTTCGGGTGTCTATGGTTGAAAAAATATTCTCCTGTGGGGGTTCTTGGGAGTTTGTGCAGATTGCCTTGAGGCAAGGAGCAGCTGAGGGTGGCTTAGAATCGGTTACAGTTCTGAGGGCTCTGTTGAGCAGTACTATCAGCAGCTACACCTGCTGGCTATGGGCTCAGCTGGGGATGCTAGCTGGTGCACCTTGGCACTGATGTATTCTAGTATGTAAAGCCTGTTCAGCCGTTGAGCCTGTTAAAGCCTGTTAAGCCTGTTGACCATCTGAGGTCATTCTAGAGTGGGCAGGTTCGCCTCATGCCTGCTGATGGCTCTCTGAGAGCTGGGCTCCTGGGGAGCTCTCAGCTCCTTAATATATTACGCCATATATGTACTAGACCTAAGTACTGGTGCCAAATATCGGCGCAACACATCCAGTTCTCAGTGGGCAGTGCAGTCTGCCTAACACTGCAGCTGGTGGTGTTACAGTCAGATAAGTAGATCAGTAGCAGACCAGTGTTATCTATTTCTACTCAACAGGGTTCATGCAGACAGGCGGTAAGTCAGCTGGCGTGTGTAGCTGTCGGACTGGCAGGAATAGATTCGTTTTTAAATTTCAGATTTGACCCCTTCCCAGCCTCCCGGGCTCCATCCGACAGAGTTCCCACCTTGCGACACGGGATGTCCCGGTCAATGCCTGGTCCCCGGCCGGGCGCATTGCGTTGCGGGCTCTCTTGACCACCAACACATGCGCCAACACCCAACCGAGCCCCCTCCGCCAGAGACTTGCCCGTACAGTTGTGGTGGTGACACATCACCAGCTCGGACTCCTTGGAGTTGCTCCATTGGCATGGCCGGAAGGTGTTATCGGCCATGCCAATGGAGCAGCCACACGATTTCATGATTCCTCTGCAAAGTTGCCCCGCCGTGATGAGCACGGCGGCGCGTTTGAGGATGAAGTCCGTCCATGCGGACGTCGGGGGCCGTGGTCGGATGGGTTGCAACGGGGTGTGGTCGGATGTGATCGGCAGGGAGGACCATCAGCAATCATGGTCGCGGGCTCGAGATGGCGAAGCTCCAAAATTGCAATGCAGTTGATGCCTTAAGTAATGAGTTCGGAACTGAGTGTTGATTGATGCCGGGAGAAAGGCCGACTCTGCATCAAGCACATCTCCAGGGGGTCGCACGGGGGATTGACGTGCCGAGGGCAATGCCCCGGCAACCAGTCTTTTCCCTGCTCGATTCCGCGGTCCAATCACTCCCGCCTCCTCCCAATGGGCGCGTCCTCCCATCAGAGCTTCGCCTCTGTGTTTTCGTGGCAGAGCAGGACCAGGGCGGCGCCTTTGAGGATGTGGTCCATCCATGCATGGTCGGATGGGTCGCAAGATGAACGGGGGTGTGGTCGGATGTGATCGGCAGGGAGGACCATCAGCAATCATGGTCGCGGGCTCGAGATGGCAAAGCTCCAAATTGCAATGCAGTTGATGCCTTGAGTAATGAGTTCGGAACTGAGTGTTGATTGATGCCGGGAGAAAGGCCGACTCTGCATCCGGCACATCTCCAGGGGGTCGCACGGGGGATTGACGAGGGCAATGCCGCGGCAACCAGTCTTTTCCCTGCTCGATTCCGCGGTCCAATCACTCCCGCCTCCCGGAATGCGGCGCGTCCTCCCGGCAGAGCTTCGCCTCTGTGTTGTCGTGGCAGAGCAGGACCAGCGGCTCCAGCCCGATGGATAGGAGCAATGTGCTCAGAGCCGGCACGTACCTTCCCTCCGCCGGGTCGGCCATGGGCACGGGCATGATGCACTTCATTGCCTGGATGCCCTCCATTATCTGACCCGCCAGGCCTCCGTTGAGGTCCTTCCTCGTTATGAGCGCGTCGCATCTCAACAACACACCTTTGGCGTTGATGTGGAGCAATGGTGGCCGCAAGGTCTGCATGCTCGCCGGGCCGCGGAGAGGCCGGATCCAGCTAGATGCTGCCCCTGCCCCGATGCCTCTGCCATCGCCTATGGGATCCGCGGCCGAAGGAGCAACGGCGCTACGGGGTCGGCTCAGCCGCACGGGAAGTCCGGCGCGGGGTCGATGTCGGCCGCGGGGCGCCACCACTCCAGCCAGCGCAGGTACAGGCAGTCGACCGCCACCACGGCGCAGAAGAGCTTGCCTGCGAGGCGCCGCGCGATCCTCAGTGGCCCGCTCGCGCACAGCATGGCCGGCCGGCGACTGCGACCTCCAACTGTGGCCATCCAGGACCACAACCTAACTGCGCCTCACATCGCCGCTCTACCTAGGGTACAAATCAACGTAACAAATAAGCGAACGCGTATCCTAATTGGTGACGTGTGACGTAGTGGAGATCTTCCTTGGTAGGTAGATTGGAGGAAGAAGGGAAGGGGGTGGCAGGGCGCGGGGGGGGGGGGGGGGGGGGGGGACCTATGTAGATAGATTGGTGGAGGAAGAGGGGAAAGGGGGTGGCGGAGCAGAGGGGGGGGGGGGGGGGGGGGGGTGTCACCTGCCCAGCTACCGCAGCGATGCATGCGCTGGAGGCGGCCGAGCAGCGAGTGGTCCCACTGCATGGCGGCAATCGTGTCGTACACCGCCTCCACGCGCTGCGCGACCGCCGCCCAGGTGTACATGGAGCGCAGCTGCGGCGGCACGGGCAAAGGGCAAAGGGCGGGGCTCAGCGCCCCGCTGGAGCGCGGACAGTCCAGGCGCCTCGGACGGGGATCGCATGTTAACAGGGGCGCAACGCACGGCCCATGGGAACGCGCATTACGTTACCGATGTCCCAAACTGGCAAGGTAGGTGGCATGCTCACAGTTTGAGCTACGAGCTCTCATCAAAACTATGACTTCCTGATTACTTCGACTACCACATCCTCGCAGCGCTCTGGCGATGTGACTGTCAAATACACACAAAGTGGCGTCTTGTATACCATGCCACAAAATACAAAGGGGATTCAACCTTTAACATAGCCGCCGCATGCTATTATACCGCTGTACTCAACACGAGTACATCGGAAGAACAATCGGAAGAATACGACCACGAAGCGGTCATCCCTGGCGCGGCCCGGCATTCGACGACGTCATCCGACGGTGAGTCATATAACATGCCACAAAAATACTGGGAAGCCATTGGCGCAGCAGCGGCTGCCGAGTGTCTTCTTGTTCGGTCCACGCATGGTCCTGCCGATGCAGCGTGTGGATCATCGGTATCGCGCACACAGCACTAATGAACGAAACCACGGCAAGTTTGGGTCCATGAAATGGAGACGGCATCGCATGCCCGGGCGCCGCACCGCAGACATGAGATTAGCACAAGGCTAGGCAGCCCAGACGACTGCACTGCTATCACCGGTTGACTGATTGAGACACTGACATGGCCGTCCACAAGAATGGCAGTCCTTGCCTTTGGCCTCATGTGTTTCAAACAAGGCAGACAGCGGCATCGATGGTCCCCAAAAACCCGAGGAAGGCAGTAGGGGGAGGGGGGGGGACCTGGCGGTGCTGCGCGATGGGGTCCACCAGCGGCGCTCGGAGCACCGCCTCGCCCACCGCCTCCGCCAGCGCCTCGGGCGACGGCTCGCAGAGGATGACCATACCGTCCGGCAGAACCTGGCAAGCCAGCATCAGCGGTACGCCCATACACATCAATGGTGACGCACCTTGGTCAACCCCGGGCCATAGCATCTGCCATGTGGGGGGCGCACGGCGACAGGGACAGCCCATAACCTACCTGGTCAGCAAGGGTTTCATACCCTGGATGCAACCCCAGATGGGTAGGCTATGTTTAATACACTAGTAAAAGCCCTAGACAGGGCATAAGGAGACCTACAGCCAAGCCCTTGCTAGACTTTGTGGCAAAGTGTAGGCCATATTGGCGAAGTGTATGGCGGCTCCCATTTGGGCGGCGTAGCCGATGCACTACTCCGTGGAGAAGTGTATATTTTCTGGCACGGTGTAGTATCTATGCTGAGCGGGACCTCACGGTGCCCCTAGGCGAGACACCATAGTGTCCCCTGGCGGGACTTCATAGTGTCTTCAGGCAGGGCATCACCATTTGGTGAGACCCCTAAGTGGGACCTCTAATTGTAAGGACGCCAAAGAAGGACCCCTATCCTATAGGAGATAAAATACTGTTCTGCAGCTGATAAGGGGCGCGGGCCTTACACGGCAGCCGCCAGCCGGCAGCCAGGGCCGAGGCACAAGGCACGAAGCAATAGCAATGGTGTTGTGTCCGCCAAGTCACGAGCATGTTGGCTGTGCCGTCATCCACATGACCTTTACGTACACGAGCCTTTCAGCATGCAGCCGTCCTTCAACGACACCACCTCCCTGGCGCACAGAAGCAAGACTAGCTGCGTTGTGGACACACATCCGCACACACATCCATGTATATGTATGTATGTATGCGTGTAAACATGTATGCATATATATATACTTACATATTACATTCATGTACATTTATCTATCTAGAATTACACTTACTATACTCACACTCATGTACATAGTTTTATCACCAGCAAGTGTAGTTTCATCACCAGCACGTGAGGTTGCCGACATGTCCACGGGCTGTGACAATAACCGCACCTCCGGGACGCCGCCCACCGCGGTCGCCACCACCAGCAGCCCCGTGGACGCGGCTTCCACGATCGCCATGCAGAAGGCCTCCGTGAGTGAGGCGTTGATGAAGATGTGGCCATGCGCCTGCGACGCAAGCGAGGCGGCGCATGATCAGGGTCAGACAGAAGGGGGGCAGGGGCTGAGCTCCGACCTTCACCAGTGAGGCGTTACCGTAACCATGCTGTGGGTTCGCGGTATATCATTGTGCTTCACCACCCTCCAAGCCCCCCCCCCCCCCCCCTCCCCCCCCCTTCATGCCAAGCGAACAGAGATTAAATTATTTGCATCTTTTAATATATAGCAATGCACCATGACCACCGCACGGATATCCCCACTCGTTGCGTTGCCAAATGATTCGTTACCTTTTCGTCCCGCAAACCTAATGTACGGTATGGTGGTCAACGTTATTGAGGAAGAATGTGTCTGCCTGAATCGTGCTTTCAGGGTTGGGATAGGGCTTTAGCGCAGTGCCCAATGGGGGCGTAGTGATGCCCTCAGACCACCTACAGCTCCATGCAATCTCTCTCCCTCTCCCCCTCCCTTACTCCCTCTCTCTTTCTCTCTCAGAGAAAAAATGCAACCTGCCTCCGTGTGGGGAGGGGGGGGGGGGGAGTTGGGTCTACCAGGACATCCCGCGCCTTCTCGTGCGGCACTGCGCCCAGCAGCTCCACGCGGTCTGCTCATTGTCGCACAAGGCGGGGTCCGTCATATTTCGAAGCCGCGCCGGCACAAGGCTCGTAGACTGGGGACAATCAGCGAGTGCGGAGGCACGAATGCCCCCCCCCCCGGGGGGGGGCGGGGGGGGGGGGGGGGGGGGGGGGGGGGCGCACCGTGTAGCCCCTCCTGCTCCACCATCGCCTTCAGCAGCGCCAGCTTGGGCCCGTCACCGCCTGTCATCAGGAGCGCAATTGCGGACACGCTCGGTCAGTCGGGTCACTCGGGCAGGCGGCGCCATGTAGCCGCGTGTCGGATCACCGCCCACCGCTCCGACGACATCGCCACCAACGCCTGCGGGTGCCGGCGCACCTACAAGCACCCTCACTAAACGCCATAGGAACATACGATGTAGTTCTGCTGTAGCTTCGTCTACATTTGACATCTGGCAGGCAGGGCGGGCTCGTACTCGCGGCGCTACATTTTCTACATTTTTTTCGCCCCCGGGACAGGACTGGCACCAGTGAAACCCTTGCAGCGTCTCTACGACGGCCGTTAGGGAGCGATCGAGTTACGGAAAGCCCTGGGTAGGCGACGCTCCGTTATAGTCATCAAGCAAATTGCCGAAGCATTCTGCAAAAGTAATTGATGGCCAGTGGTGAAATTTCCAACCCTGTTGGATCGTCGTCTAAAACACTGCCATCAAAATACCCGGCACTGACCACGAAAGGTCCGCCCTACCCGTTTGGGCGTCGGCCCATTCGAGTAATAATGCGACTTGGGGCTCTTATTACCTCGCTGGCACCCGCACCGCACGGTCGTCTAATAACGACTACACTGCAGAAGACAGCGCTCGGACTGCTGCCGCCGCACGCCACATGTCAAATGTAATGCCATCCTGGCCGTCAGAGGGCTGCACGCTACGGGCTACGGCCGACCCTGTGCGGCTTGATGCAGCCGGGGCGTGAGACAGCTGGCCTGTGTGGGCTTCCGCAAAGACTGGCGCGCAGGAACAAAGTTGTGAACGCATCGGGCAACGGCATGCCCCGCCCTGGCTACATATGACGCAGATATACATACATAGCAATGAAACCAAGGTGACGTCGCTATGCTGGGAATCCCTGCAGAGGGAGCAACCCATCCCGACTGGCTGGCTGGCGGAAGGGAGACAAAGTCAGTTGCCGCTGGAGAGCGGAATGCGGGGCGGGGACACGAGCACCGCGGGAGCCAGGGGGTTTTACTCCCCCATGTGAATACGTGTCGATAAACCGTTACACTATAGATGCCAACAATATGGCGGTGCCAACTCGTCTGGATTGAGATAGATTACATAGACAGATATGATTTCACAATAAGTGCGGTGCTACTACTGCGGGTGATATGTGAGACTGACAGAAGTGGTGGTGGTGATGGTGTTTGTGTTTTTTTGTGTGTGTGTGTGTGTGTGTGTGTGTGTGTGTGTGTGTGTGTGCGTGATGGAGAAATGGGGGGGGGGGGGGGGGGGGGGGCAAGGTGCCGCACCAATGACAAACTTGACGTTGCGGTGGCGCTGCAGGATGACGGGGATGCAGACGGCAAGCAGGTCGATGCCCTTGCGGTACATCATGCGGCTGAGCACCACGATGGTGATGACGCCCGGCTCGCGCGCGGCGGGCGACGGCGTGAAGTTGGTGGCGTCCACGGCTGCAAAGGGCCACGCACACGGCCACGCTCAGCTCACTTCTGAAGCCAGCTTGTGCGGTACAAGATGACTTTTTGCGGGTGAGCTCATGCCCCCCTGAAATGAAGACAAGGCAGGTATAACCTCCTCGGTTGCCGCCCGTGGGAGTGGAATGCTGAATGGTGAGAATACACGCAGTGTTATTGCGAGGTATTCTTCAAGGCACACTTGCACAGCTTCATACTGGTGCATGATGAACTCAACTAAATAAACTGTGATGTTATTGTACCGCGCTAGCATGTATGGGCTATACGTATCAGGTGTTGTATTAGGTTTTAGGCTACTCCCTCCCTCCCTCCCTCTCTCTCTTCACTAGCTTATTCATTGGCATACATGCATGCACGCATGCAAATAAATATACTTACACTTACGGGTGTATGTCGCGTACTTCTATAGGCGCTGATTAGGATTGTAAAGATGTAGACACATTTACATAATACATATACATATTGGGTATTATATAGGATAGAGGACAGACTCATTCTCTCTCTTCACTTGCATATTCACAGGCGTATAAATACACACGCGTGCTCACCGGTGTGTGTCTCTTTCATATATAGGCTTTGATTCGGATGTGGGTAAACCTGTAGTTAACATATGGCCCCGCTTACCGTTGGGGATGACGGACACACGGTTGGGCGGCACGCAGGCGCGCAGCACGGTGTTCTCCTTGCTGGTGTGGCTCACGCAGACGACGTGCTGGCAGTCGGCGAGCGAGAACTTGAGCACCTTGTTCATGAGGATGCTGGCGAGGTCGGCGAAGCCAAAGAGGGAGTGGTCCGTGAAGGCCACCTGCGCGGGCGGGACGGGGCGGAGCGGGGCTCAGTCGGGGCGGCCGCGCATGCGGATCCATCCCGGTGGTGCGCAACTCCGTCAACCCAATAGAGCTTTATTACGTCGAATCGAGGAAAGTGCCGCCCAATAACATAACGGCAGAAGAGTTCCGCTTTTCACGATGTTCACCCTTGTTTGCAGCGGTCAAGGAGGGGGGGAGGAGGGGGGGGGGTTCGTGGCAGAATTATGCAACAATCATTTTGACTCGCAATGGTCTATGTTTCCCCAGGTTTCCCGGTCATGACATCTGTGTGTATGTGGTGGCCGAGAAGCTTAATTGCGTTCCGAAGCTTCGCTTATCTCGTAATTGCGCACTGAAGTTGCTTTCTTGACATGAAGTTGGCTTACTTTGAGATAGTTATGTGAATTCGGTGGGTCGCTTCACACAACTTTATTAAATTGGCTAAACTAAGTTGGACAAGGTAACCTCAAGATCACATATGATCAACCCGCGCGCAGGGGGGGGGGGGGGGAGGGGGGCTGCACCCGGTAGCCCATGGTGCGCGCATGGAGCATCGCCTCGTGCGCCAGGTTGCTGAAGGCCTGAAGGCAGCGGTGGGGTGAGTGGCTCCACAAGCCTAGGGGGGAAGGGGAGGGGCGGGTGGGGGCAATACTACCTGATGGCCGTGCACCAGGGTGATGCGCTCCCGGAGTAGCACCACACGCAGCAGCGGGAAGAGACCGTAAAGCGTGGGGAAGGTGTTTTGCTGGTAGAAGGGGACGCGGGGGACGTAGTAGACCTGGCCAGGGGCACCAGGCGGTGACCGACTTGGGGCCGCCTTTGGGCCGCGGCGGAGAATGCTGGGTGGTGATGGCGCCTCGGATGGGCGGGGGTGGGGGTGGGGGGGGGGGGGGGGGGGAAAGGGCTGAGCGGTGGTGATGGCGGCGGTGCGGCGCGGTACCTTCAGGCCGTTGGTGAGGTATCGCACGCCGGTTCGGTCGCCGTACGCGTGGGTGAGCACCACCACCTGCCCGACAGCACGTGGCAGGACGCGGTGGCGTCGACACGGGCGGGCGCACCGCCCGATGCGGGACCGTGGCCAGTCGGAGCGGGGATGCAGGCGGGGGCAAGTGCAGGGAAGGGGGCGGGGCTGGAGTAGGCACACCCAGCGGTCAAGAAGTGGAGGGAGGGAGGTACAAGGGGGGGCCGCACCTTGTGGCCGCGCGCCATCAAGCACTGCGAGAGCTGGTAGACGTGGTTCTCGACGCCGCCGCAGTTGGGGTAGAAAAAGTCGCTCACCATCAGCACGCGGTGCCGGTCGCCCTCGGCGGCCCGCGGGCTAGCCATCCTCGCGGCGGATCTCTCCTGCGCTGCAGGCTCAGTGGGAGCCCCTGCACTTGCCGGCGCGATAACGACCAAGCGGCGGGGCCGCGCACGTCGGCGGACCAATGGGGTGCCGGCTTGTCCCAGCAGCTGCGATTCTTGGCCTTTTCGGGGCGGAGGAGGCTAGATGTCAGCACTCGTCTATCCGGCGTTGGCGACTACTTTTCTTCATCCTGTGCCTGTGCGTTGGCGGGCATTGCTTCGAAAGACCCGGGCAGTCCTACTGTCATCCAGCCGCCCCCTCTGTCGGCGATGGGCACTGCGGGCGACCGTGGGGGGGGGGGGGGGGGGGGGGGGCGATGCCGGCAGTACCGCTAGGTTCAGTCGATTTATTCGCGACTTCGGAGCTGTGGTGATGACAGTGGCGGCGAAATGATGTTTTTGGAAGGGGCGGCACGGTCGCGCGCAACGCGCGCTCTCTGCTTAGCGGTCGCTGATTGAATAATTGAACTAATTATTCCACGCCTAAGGACAGCTGCTGCCACAGCTGAAGCAGCATCGGGCATCAGCGCTGAAGCGTCGAGCACCAACGGGCAACAACCGTACCAGCATCGGAGGAGGAAGAGCAAGCGACCTTGGGTCAGGATGTAGTGGGCCCGCCCGCAGGGGTCGTAGGAAGTTGGGCTATCCCACTACAACAGTAGTTAAGGGGTCTGCAAGATCCGGATCAGTTTTCGCTGTTTGGCTTTTAATCGCTCAGATATCGTAATAAATAAAGACTCTCGTCTCGCCTACACCCGCTCTTGCTTCTATCACCCCTGCCCTTTTGCACAATGGCTCGCAGCTCGAGTTGATGCTCGATATGGGCTGATGGATGGGGACACTCACCTTGGAATCCCAACGGAACTTGAGGCTACGAGATACGCAGTGTGGGATGAGTGGACGGGCACAGTCACCACGATTGCTTTGCTGCTGCGCCGATTGCAAAGCGATGCGGAACTAGTCTGCGAGCCACAGTTCGTGCCTCCTGCAGTCAGCACGGGAGATTCGTCGATCGGGGGGAGCTGCGGGCCAATCATTTCGGCGACAATTTCCTGCTGGATGAGGAGTTTGTGGCGAGCGGCCTCCATGGAGGTGTCGCGAATAGTGAGGTCAGACTCTACTTGCGGGAGGTGACACGCGGTGAGCTAAGCTAAGCCTTCCGGGGCGGGGGGAGGGTAGGACCTGGGTCGACCGGCGGAAAGAGGTGTGTGTTTGTGCGCCACGCGTTTCTTCCGGGGCCCGGGGACGTGGCTTTGGGCGGGTTTCATGCCGCCGCCAGTGGCCACGCTCTTGGCGATGACCGAGCGGGTTGTGTGGGTGCGGATGCGAGTGGAGGCGGCTATTTCCGGTTCCTCTTCGCGGGGTGGGCTGTGTTGTGCCTCGGATTCGGAGGCGGTGCCTGCATGCAAGCCTTGGTCGTGATCGAGTTGGTTACACTTTCGCCGGCTATTTGGTTTCGGAACCAAGTTGGCACCAGCCTTCGACGAGAGGTGCGGCGGCAGTACGTTTGGTAAAGGCACGCCCGGAGTCGTTGCGATTGTGCGCGGCTATAGAGCATTTTGTATCTCTTTTCATCACCATTGGTTTCGGAGCGGCGCTTGGACATACATAACGCGCCCCACCGACGCAAGAAGTAATTTAAAAGGATGTAAGGATTGTATCCTGCACTACCCGTACCGTAGATAGGTATATAGATAGGTCGCTAGGTCGCTACTGTTGTATACACGAGCAACCGCTCGAGCGACGATCGACGACTAGCCGGCGGCTTGTTCAACACGCATTAATTAAGGATCTTAATTCATCAAGGATTATATCGATATAATCCTTATAGTTGCCCGCTTTTTGCGCCGAGAAACAACTGCTCGGGGTCGGATATTTATTCTCCCGGAAGGATTAGATTTATAGATGACCTCCCTGCTGCTCGAGATATCGAGACATCAGAAAAGGATCTCCCTGCTGCAAGGGTTTCACTGGTGCCAGTCCTGTCCCGGGGGCGGGAAAAAATCATCAGAAAAGTAGCGCAGCGCGGAGCTGAAGCGCGCTTAACCTTTGTTGATGACGATCCCCCAACCAACACCCTCCATAATCTGCACCCTTCCTGCCGCTCCAGCATCACCACGGTCGACGTGTTATCTTCCGCGCCGCAGTGGTTCGCTAGACAGCCTCCTGCCTGCGCCGCTGTCTCGCGGGCTCGCGAAGCCGTAAGCCCTGTGTCGGCAGAGAGGAGCATCTCCGCGCCCGGATGTCCCGGCTCCTCGCCACAGCCGGCGCCCGTCTGCTGCCGCCTTCGCGGGCCGCGTTCTGTCGTCAAGCCCTGCTGCGACCCCCCGCGCCGCCTGCTGCTGCTGCCCGCCGGCTGTGCCCCTCACCTCGGCTCGGCGGCTCGGCTAACCGTTTCTTCCGGCCCTCCTCCGCTATGATGGCCGGGAGCAGCCCCGCCTCGTGGCCCGAGCTGCCCGCGGCGCCGGCCTCGGTGCACGACTTCTGGTTCAACGGGGCGCCGCAGGAGAACAACCCGTCGCTCTGGTGGGCTGGCGGGCCGGCGGTGGACGCGGAGGTGAAGGAGCGATTTGGGGCGCTGGTGGGCGCGGCGCTGGCCGGGGAGCTGGGGCCAGAGTGGGAGGCCAGCCCGCGCGCCACCGTGGCGAAGGCGCTGCTCTGCGACCAGTTCACCCGCCAGGTACGAGTACGGCGACGACACCGGCGCGCGGCGCCCGAACCTGCACGCACTCGCACTCGTCCACGGGCAGTCGCTTATCGACCGCACTCCGCGCTGACGGGCGCCACTTGGTGCAGCTGTGTCAGAACACCTACGACAGAGGGGTGCCCGAGGCGGCCCTGTGCTCACTGCCCTACTCTCTATTGAGAGTGCGGTACCGGAATACCAAGTTGATCACATATTAATCGCTATATGTGGCATGACTTATCATGATATTTCTTGAGGTAAACCATTCATCAATCTGCTACTCCTATCTACTGGTATTCGCTACGTATACGCAACTTACATCTAATTACTTTAACGACAAGTTAAACTATAATCAGCTTAACCGACTTAGTATCTATTGGATCATTTAATTAACATTGGCCATCTTCATATAACAAGTAGGGAGACCAACGAGGGTGTGAGTGTGTCCTTCTTTGCGCATGTTATCTTCCCCCTCCCCCTCTCCCTTGCGCTCTCCCAAGTCCTCCCGCTTCGCATGCCCGCCTGGCTGAGCGGGTGGCGTGTCGCCGCCCTCAGATGCACCGCGGCACCGCGTCCGCCTTTGCCGGCGACGCTACCGCGCAGTCACTAGCCACCAGCCTGGCGGCCCGCCCCGAGTGGGTGGCGTCCCTGTCGCCCTTCGAGCGCACGTTCGGCATCGTGCTTTCCTGCATGCACTCCGAGTCGCTCGAGCTCCACGAGCTGGGCGCCTCGCTGCTGCGCGAGTGGGCGGCGGAGGACGGCGTCACGGACAGCGCCGCCGAGGCGTACACCGGCACCCTCGGCTTCCTGGTGGAGCACACGGAAGTGGTGCGGCGCTTCGGGCGCTACCCCTCGCGCAACGCCGCGCTGGGGCGGGCGCCCACGCCGGAGGAGGAGGCCTACCTCAAGACGGAGGCCAAGCCCTGGGAGCTGAGCCAGGCCGCCAAGTGACGCGCCGCATGACCCGCCGCAGGACATCGCACACAGCTGTGCCGGAGCACCCCGCGCCTGAGCAACTCGCCCGGGCAGGTCGGCAGTGTGTGGTGAATGGGGTGTGACGGCCTGCCCAGAGTGGCTGCGTTGAGCCGCCAGTCCAAACAGCCCGGCCTACACACCGTCCGCGCCATGCGAGCAACTGAGCGATGGATCATTTATTAAAGGCAAACATACATATACATATACATATACATACATTATGGTACCCAGGTGCGCATTGTGGTGTACATTGCTGCGGTGCATACACTCTGTCGGGGGCGGTACCTCCCAGGTCCGCCGGGAGGCCAGGGACAGCCGCAGCGCGGTCCCCGCTGATGAGCGCGCGGGCAGTCAGCGGGGCGGCTTGCGTCGGTGCGTCCGCTGCATGCGCGCGCGATGCCACGGGAGCCGGCACCCCCCGCGGCATGTGCTTGCGTCGGCGGCCGTGATCGCAGCGAGGGATGAGGGACGGAGCCAACTGTTAATAGCTTTCGGTATGGCGCATGCGTGAGGGTGGGATGTTGTTGCAGGCACGGCATACTTTGTTGGAGCAAAGTCGGCCTGCAGACACAACAGATCACGCCGATGTGTACAATGGTGGAATGTCGTTACAACTTTGGTCCTGGGCGAGCCAGGCCAGCTGTCTTCCGGCCCGACTGCATGAACCCGCACAGCGTCGGCTGTGCCCGTAGCGCGCAGCCCTCTGAAGACCAGTGTGTACCGTCCTTCTTCTGTACGGTCCTCCTTCTTCTGTACCGTCCTCCTTCTTCTGAAGACCAGTGTGTACCGTCCTTATTCATCACCGCGGATTGGCCGGTTCAAGGGCCAATGCTCGCTGCCCAACTAGATGCAACCGGCGGGTGCCGACGCGGTTACAACAACACTGCGGATGACAACCCGCCCTGCTTGCCAGAGGGCACATGTGGACAAAACTATAGCGGATTATCTGTAGGCTGCATCCCGCCGCGCTAGGCGAACTGAGGGGCGGAGCCCCTCACAACCTCCCTGCACAAACTGGTGGATGGGTGCATGGGGGCCGGGACCACAGTTGGAGGGGCTTAGCCCACCAGGAATCACTATGCTGGCTGCCGGGAGGGCGGGATTAGGGCCTTGGCCTACTTCATAGGGCTAGATGCGACGTGCAATGCCATGTCAAGAATTTTCAGGGGGGCAGCGGACTCAGTGGGTTCATGTAAATGTCGGGCTGTAACAGAGCGGTATGGAAGGAGGAGGGGCGGACACGAGGGAGGAAGGCCGGAAGCTGCATCCGTAATCCCTAGGGTTCCTACATCGGTCAAATAATGCAGGTCTTTCAAGAGATTGGGCGGTGGAGAGCAGCAAGTCAGCAAGGTGTAAGGCAATTTCATTTTCGGGCCGTAAGACTCCTTGCCTGTGTGGTTGAAAGACCGGCAGGAACGAAGTTGTAAGAAATTTCGAATCATAGGCTGCATGTAAGCCCGATTTTAGGCTCATGATTTATAAGTGTGAGCCGGCTTATATACATTTTGGACATGCATCGATAGCCCTGTTATCAGGAGTAGGCACATTCCACGAGCCGTGTCCGCCCCACCGGCGTAGAACGGCGTCAATGCTGTTGTGGCGTGCGGAAGGGCGTGGCCGGGCCCGCAGGATGGTCGTGCCGAGCGGCCAGCTCCCGCTGTCTTAGAACGCAGGCAATTTTTTGGAGGAGTGTACGCTTCCAAAAGTAACACGGGTGCCGACCCGACTACAATAAGTTCACAAAATGTAACAATGTGCGATGCCCTTATTGGTCCGATTTCAGGCGAGTACATCACGATTTCATTACGAGAATTAAGATCATTCGCTTAAGAGCACCGCATTGCTGACAGCAAAGATGTGGGCTCTTTCAGTCGGGTCGGCGCCCGAACTCTCACTACTTTGCACCACCTTGGCGAATGCTCCAGGAGTGAGATCCGCTGGCCGGGCGCGGAGCCAAGCAATGCGTTTTATTATAAGAGCAACGCTGGAGTGAGTTGGCTGCTGTGAAGGGGGAATGGCGCGGCCGCCGCAAGTATGCAAACGGTGCCGCCTCCTGCCCCCAGGAGGTGGGGGGGGGCGGGGGAGGGGGGCGCGGCCCGTCAGTCGTCCTCCTCCCGCACGTCGTCCACCTTCCCCGTGACCAGCTTGTTGACCGCCACGCGCAGGATGAGCCAGAACCAGTACACGTGCAGCACCACCAGCGTGCACAGCAGCAGCGAAAACGTGTAGTAGGAGGCCTCGTCGCCCAGGTGCTGCAGAGACTCCGTCCTGCCGGGGTTAGGGTTTCCATTTAGGGGTTTGCGTGACATTACGTAGGGTTTGGAACATTTGAAGTGAAATTGGCAGCCAAAATGAAGTTTAGGGTTTGTGGTGGGGTATTAGGGTTCCAAGAGGTCGAGGCGGTATCCAGGGGGTATAAGCTAGGGTTTACTCACACGACATGCTGCACAATGACGACCGGGAAGTAGTAGAGGCGCAGCACCGCCCACGACAGCATGAAGGCGCCAAAGAGGCCGTCCGCCGCCGCCTCCCGCGCCGCGTACTTGCACAGCTTGGCGCCCTCCAGGAAGACGTCGCTGATGTCGTGCAGCAGCATGATGACCGAGCCTATCCGCAAGCAGCTGCGCGGGCCAGGCGGGGCCGTGCTGCTCAGTCAATGGTGGGGTGTTTGGCAGCAGGGTGGACAGGACGGAGGAGAGGAGGGAGAAGAAAGGAGAGAAGAATTAGGGTTTTGGTAGGTCACACAACATGACCTCAGAGCTTACAAGGAGCTTTGGGATGACATGGCTTGTGGTCACTTTTATGGGGGGGGGACGGGGTGAGAGAGAGAAGATCAGGGTTTAGGCAGGGCATGTACAGAAACCCTACAATGAGCCCCATTTTGCCCCTGGCCCCCCCCCCGCGCACCTCTTGTGGTAGGAGAACATGATGAGGCTGTTGGTGGCGCAGTGGTGTATGAACATCGCGTAAAAGTCGCTGCGCCGCGTCTCCCAGCACACCAGCATGAACTGGCTGCTGATGTAGAAGGCCATCTCCAGCCAGTAGTACTGCAGCAGCTCGGGCCTGCAGCAGGGGAGGCGCGTGCCACTCAGAGGACGGGTGGCTGCGGGGCAAGCCACACGCCAAGGGGGCGCGCAGGTTGGGGGCGCTCACGAGTGCGCCTGGCTGGGGTACGCCGCCCAGAAGTGCCCGCAGTCATCCAGCCACGGCTCCCGCAGCACGGCCCGCAGGCCCAGCGCCACAAACGAGGAGTACACCACCAGCTGCGGTGGCGGCAATGAGGGGGGTGAGAAGAATGGGGCGCTCAGAGCAGCCTGCCGCACCATCCTGTTGACAACACGACATACAGACCCCCCCCCCCCCCCCCCCACACCCCTTAAGCTCCGAGCCCCGCGGGTGATTGGGGGCGAGTGCTGTGCTGTGCGCCGCACCTTCCAGAAGGACTCGCTAAACTTGCCGAGGCGCAGCTTCACCTTGTCCGGCAGCTGCGCCCCGGCCCGCGGCCCCACCACCCGCCGCCCCAGCCTCTGCACCCCGGGATGAGCGAGCGCCAGGTCAGCGCTGTCCGCCTCAAAGCCACACGCTGGGTGGCTGGCTGTCTTGCCAGGGAGGACCGCATGGATTGGCGCGCGGAGCGGGGCGCACCTCAAAGACTAAACACGAGAGGAGGTACCTAAGGAAGGGATACGCCACGGCCAGCCCTGCAGCAGCGGGAGGAGCACCGACGTGAGGAACCGGGACCCACAGCAAAGGGGGCTTGGGGGGCAAAGGAGGGGGGCGCACCGAGGATGATGGGCACATCCTGCTCGCTGACAATAGAGGTGGGCAGCTGCCCCGGCAGGCGGAGGCCGGCCATTGGACGCCCGCTGAGGCTCGACCCTCAGCGCGTTGCACGCCCGCTGCCGCTGCCCTGGTGCCCCGGAAGCCGAGCCAGAGCCAGGCCGGGGAGGCGGGGTACGTCCAGGCCTGCGGCCTGAGTCTCAAGTATCCAGTCTCCGCAACGCCGGCCTCCTCTAAGAGGCCGCTCTCCAGCACCGCACCGCTCCGACACACCAGCTGGCCGGGAGTCTGGGAGCCGAGCTGATGTGGGGGGGCCCACCCGCGCTGGGTGCACTGCGGGCCCGCTGGCGGCGCCGGGATGCGCGGGCGGACCAACGGGACGGCCCAATGCCCCGGGCCGGTGGCCGCTCCCACGCGCGCCCTATCCTCTCGAGGACGGGAGCAGGGGAAGGCGGGCCCCGCAGGCGCAGCTGAGCTACTGGGCTGCGGCTTGGAATGCGTCTGCTTGGGCGGCTAGGCCCTGGGAGCAAGCTGGGGCGCCGCGCGGGTCAGGCAAGGCGCAGGTCGAGGGGAGCGCGCTCGGCTCAGTCGGCCGCCATAGAGCGCAGTCCACCGTGCCGAGAGGACACGCTCGTCAGCACCCGCCGCCGGGCCCAACCTGCGCGCCCGGCCCGGAAACCGTCAGAATGTGGCCGTTTGATACCTTGCCCAGCTGACAATAGTGGGAGTGTCTGCCTGTTGCTGCTGTGGCTGGCTACGGGTATCTGGTTCGCGCGCATCATACATAACGCACGGCAAGATCCGCCGCGATGTATGACGAGTTGTCGTCGTCTGGCGCCGCCCGCCGGCGGCCGTGAACGCGCTGGCACCCTGGGTAAGCTCTGTGCCCTGCAGTACCTGTATTAGTGGTGCTGCAATTCACATAATCACATCACAGCAGGTAGTACTGCAGTGCTGCACGGGCGGAATATCGTATACTTCCTGATAGTTTCCTCGAGTATTTCGGTATTTCGGCTCGATAAAATAGAAGACCGCCGTCATTTACTCCGCGTGATGCTGATGGATGGAAACGTCGTCGTCGCCCTCAGGAATGTCTTGCTGCTTGTTCTTGTTGTCGTCCTGTCCGTCCAAAGCGGGTGGAAAAAGTGTCCACCTTCAAGGCCAGCGCTTGCAATGAGTAACGCGAGCGTTATCGTGTCCCGTGTCAGCTCTGTCGGCTCCGCGGGCGTTTCGTCCGAATTTTCGGCCGGCGTTTCCTTCGTAGGGTCCGCCGCCTTCTTGCCGCCTGCCATCGTAGCATGCGCCAGTGTTGTGGTGGAAGATTTGTCGTCGAGACCGTCCACTCGTAGAGATGTTCACACCTTGGACACCTACGAGAGGTGTGATCCCGTTGCGCTAGCTGGCCAGCTGGCGCAAAGGCAGAAGGTCCCTTGTGGGGCGGGTGCGTCATGTAGCAGGGCTGTCCCACGTTGTCGCTAGCGCCGTTGGACGTAGGGAAGTCCAAGCGGTACGCGTACGAGTAGTACAGGTGGCTAACATTCAAACTACAATCTTGACTGTGCAGTACCTGGGTACATGTGACTGAATAGCCCGATGTAATCAAGCCCCTACCGCACATGTACAGGGCTATCTACGTAACCATGAATTTTCGAAAAGCACCGACGACCCAATATCGGGCGGGCATATGTTCTAAAATTTAAAAGACTACCGTACCAGTACCAGTACCAGTACCAGTAGAACTGTCCTTTTGTATAATTCACACCAGTAGCAGTGGCATCTCTGAACCGTGTGCGCATCACTCATCCATCCCGCCTCATGCGGGATGCGGGCCGCTTTTAGGCGGCTTGCTGTGTTGATTTTCTAATTCTGGGGAACTGCCCTTTTGTATAATTCACACCAGTAGCAGTGGCGTACGAGGTAATCTTTTGCTGAAGCTGCACGGCACGTCCGAGGATCACCCACACAAGCACACGTGCACGCGTGGCCCGGACTCTGAACCGTGCGCCCATCACTCATCCATCCCGCCTTATGCGGGATGCGGGCCGCTTTTAGGCGGCTTGCTGTGTTGATTTTCTATTTCTGGGGAACTGCCCTTTTTGTAATTCACACCAGTAGCAGTGGCGTACGAGGTAATCCTTACAGGTACTGCCATATCTACGATATCAATATGCACGTAGCGACCTAACTGGACCCAATCATCGAATAAAGTTATGTCAACTCATTAGCGTGCTGCTACTTATTGTGGAATGTGACCCGCAGGGCCCGTCGCCTGAGGCGGGCCTCATCACGTCAATCAAGGCGGACGGAAATCTGCGCAGAGCAGAACTCGTTAGTAAACACGACGGATGGAAGGCGAGGCACCACGGGGAGTGAAGCGCTGGTGGCGCTAGCCCGAGCTTGCGAAGCAGTGTTTCACGGAGGGAACATTTCCAAAGTTTTAAGAAGTTGAATTATGAAACTGAAAGTATGTATTATTGCTTCTTCTATTTGTAGTTAGCTATGTCATGAATACTGGGAATAGTTCCGCACGTATGAAAGACACCGGTAAATATGGACGGAAAGCCTCCCCGGAGCAATCTTCCCCCTCCTCCTTCACATGCTGCCACGATGGCAATACCGCCGTAATGATTGCGCTGGCAACACGTGACTCGCAAGCTGCGGTCAGCCGAGAACAGTCCTCCCACGCCTAATACCACCTCCGGCCTGTCGCACTTCGTGCGGGCAGCCTAGAGGGACGGCCGCAGGCATGTTTGGTGGTGGCCTGTGGGCCAGAGCCACACCGGTTTTCTGCAGAGATGAAGGATGAGGCAACAGAAGCTCAAGACCAAGAATTATTAGAAAAAGATGTAGTTACAATGATTAGTAATTGGTAGTTGGATCCGTGAGGGGACCCAACTGCCAGCAGACCTGGGGCTGCCCCCAGGGCTGTCTAGAAACGCAGTGCGTTTGTTAGTAACCAGGGGGGGCAGCCCGGGCTGTTCCTCACAACAGCCAGAATTTTCAGTATCTGTAACCACCAGCGTAACAAGTCACCCTGAAACTGCGCCTCGCCCCTCGACACGAGCCTGCACCATCTGCCCTGCAACATGGCGTCTGGCTCGGGTGGCCCCGCAGTCGACGAAGGCCACCAGGGGCCGGCACGAGCCGCCACCGAGACACTCGCCGAATTGTATGAAGAACATGCGCACGACCTGTACGCGACCTTCACCCCAGTGCAATGGGCGAGTTGGCTGCACGACACCGCCGACGTCCACCGCACAGACTGGTTCCACCTGGCCAGCCTGGTGCTTCTCTCGCGGGCACTGTCCCACCGCGATACTATCGCTCGACTGACGGACGCCGACCGCATTGCGTTCTGTGACTACACGGGGCGCATTCTGCGTCTCCTAGAGGACGACTCAGCCGCACACTGTATGGCGGCCCAAGTTAACGGCCAGAGGTGCCCGTACCGCAGCGGTAACGGTCTCCCCTACTGCAAGCGCCACAGCAACCACGGACTCCCTTTGCTGGCGCACGACGACGACGGTGCCACTGGCCACGGGCACAGCTACGTGTGTTTCGGATGCGGGCAGCCGAGCGACGACCACCCCACCGACAGCGAGGAAGCCGACGGCGTCTACACGTTCAACTGCACCACTTGTGCCGCCAGCATCGCTGCTGCCTGCGCCGCTGAGGCACTGGGAGCTGACCTCCCGTCAGACGCCAGAGTGATCTGCGACTGCTGTTCCGGCGTGCGCGACCGATGGGGGTTAATCCTCACCGACGCCGTCACCGAATCAGGCGAGCCGGCTGTCCCGCAGTACTACCGCCTACCCGTACAACCTGACCTGCTACCCACCACGATCACGGCCAGGTCCACGCGCCGGCTTAACACCCCGCGAGTCGAGCGTGCGCCAGCGCGTGGTCTCGCGGATGGGATCACCCCCGCGAGGCTACCGCTGGAAACGCCGACAACGAGGACTCCTACACCGGCGCCAGCTACAGCCCGGGCCGCGGCCCCGCGCCCACGCGCCCCCGCGGCCTACGAGCCCGCGGCCCGGCCTGCTCCGTTCACCCTCACCTCTGCCGACTACAACAAACTGGTCGAAGCTGTTGCGGCCCTCACCGGCAAAATCGACCAAGTTGTAAAAGAGAACCGAACCCTGCGGGCCCAAGCCCGGGCCGGCGCGCCTCGCGCCGTACCGGCGGCTCCGAAGCCTCCACCCGAGGCAGCCCCAGGCGACTACATGACGCCCGCGGAGCTGCTTTCGTCCACAGGTGCGACCGCCCACCGCTGGGGCAACACGGCCTGCCGCACCTACATTAAATCCTACCAAGGCTCCAAAGACCACCTCGACGCGTGCGGCCGCGCCGTCAGCTCTCCACTGCACTACGCCAACCGGGCGTACGGGCCGCAACTCGACCTCCTGGCTGCCAGGCCTACTGACGACAAGGCCCGACAGTGGCACGAGCTCCAGGGCTACCAGCCCCCCGCCAACTCGGCGCAAACCTACCCCGACCGCCACCACTTGGAGGCCTACCACGTCAACATGCTCACCTGGCACTGGGAGCTGCTGCACGTTGTCGACTCCCCGCTTTTCGACAAATCCCCCGACGGCGAGCGGCGCGTGGAGACCATCCTTAGCGTCACTGGCCGCATCCGCTTCATGCATGCCGTGCAAAAGGCCTGCGAGTACGGCGACGGCGGCCCCGCCCTGAGCTGGCCCTCGGTCTACGCGTACGGTACCACCGCGCGTTCCTGGTCTCTTGCGAGCTGTGCTTGTTCGACCAGTGGTTCCCGCAGCTGCATGCCAAGCAACTGGAATTGCTCCACAAGGGGGCAGCGCCGCACCTGCACGACGACCTCCAGCGTCAACTCATCTCCGCTGCGCGCGGCAACCTCAACACCAGCTGGTTGGACGAGCTCCGCGGCACCATGAGCCGCCCCCATGCACAACACCCGCATGCCCCAAGCCGCAACAATCCGAACCCGGCCCCGTCGGTCCCCAAGGCATGCGCCTACTGCCTCGGCGACCACAAGACCAGCCAGCACCCGGCGGAGGAACCGATTACCCAACCCTGCCCCAAATGCCGCCACCCCCACGCACTGGTTGGCAAGCTGGCCACCCCATGCCCCGCGGGTCCCACCGCGGACCAGTGACAAGGGCGGACGTGGGGCCCGTGGAGCTCGGGCCCCGCTGATTCTACCCCCATCAGCTCACCGCTACCCGCTCTGCTGCTGCGCAAATTTGGCATCGACCACGCCCTACTGGTCGTCCGGACCTGCGCGGCGGCGAGCGTCCACATCCCTGCAGCCTACGCCGGCCTGGACGGCGCTGACTGCAGGCCCATCTATTCCGCTGACGGCACAGCTTACCAGAAGCTGATGCTCGCCCAACTGGCTGCCGGACTCGGTCTGACTGCCGCTCCGCTCCGAGCGCCTGAAGCCGAGCTACAGGCTTTTCTGGACGGGCTCCGCATCGTGCGGCGCTCCTTCAAACCCTCTGGCGCACGCGAGGCCGCGAACCGCCGCTACCTGGAGTTGGGGTGCCGCGGCGACAGTGCGCCCCCCACGCTGACATGGACAATTCCCCCCGGCCACGCCGCTGGCTGGGCGGAATGGTACAGGGGTCAGGCCGGAACCGCCGACAGCATACGCGGCGTCTACACGCCCGGCCTACGCGTAAACACTGCGGCCCTGCTGATGAGCCCACATGTGCCATCGGACATGAAGGCGCAGCTTCTCGAGGGCGCCCCTCTCCTGTGGACGGGCCGCCCCCCGCGCTCCCGCAAAAACAATTACAAGTCGTGCTTCGACAACAACAACGCCGCCGGCGTTGACTTCGACCGCATCATTGCGCTCGGCTTCTGTGAAGGCCCCCTTCACTACCTTCCGTGGATCGTCAACCCGATCGCGTGCATCATCAAGACTGTACCAACGTACAAGGTCCGCAACGTCGTGGACTTCAAACAATCCGGGGTTAATGACTGTTTGGCCCGGGTTTCCTGCCAGCTCAGCGACATCCACGGTGTGCTTGAGGCACTGCAGCCGGGGGACGCCCTCGGCAAGATTGACCTCACCGACGCCTTCTTCTGCTGGCCCACTGCCTCTTCGGACTGCGACTACCAAGGTTTCCAGCACCCAGCCACGAGGGAGTACTACCGCTACCGCTACGTCCCTTTCGGCAATCGCCAGGCCCCGGCTCTGCAGCAGCGCTGGGCCCATGTCATCCGCGACATCCTGCTGCGGGAGGGTCTCCAATTCTGCGTACCCGGGTCCCCTGAGGCTTCGTACGCAAATTTCGGCGTCGCGGGAACTTACCTGGATGACTTCCTCCTCAAGTTCAACAGCTCCTTGTCTCTGTGGCAGCAGGGCTTGATGTACTTGTCGTGCGTCAACACGCTGCACAAGTACGGCCTTCCAGTCAAACTGGCCAAGAACGAGTGGCCCTCCACTCGCTGCGAGTTCGTCGGCGTCCTCATCGACACGGTCCGGGGCACTGTCGCCGTCTCAGCAGCCCGCTGCGGCAAGCTCAGGGCCCGCGCGGATGCCCTCCTGACCGAGGTGGACGTCACGGGTACAACTGCCCGAGGTGCTTTGGCCTCTTTCATCGGCAAAGTCCAGTGGACTTGTCCGGTCGTCCTGCCCGGACAGGCACACCTGGTCGGCCTCTACCGCGCGCGTGACTGCCTCGTCAGCGCCGCTTCGACCAACCCGATCGACAGCTGGGATCCCGCCGAACCCTGCAGCGTGGACCCTGCGGCTCGTGCGGACCCCCTCTGGTGGCGTGACACCCTGACAGCAGGCGCGTCACGCATGACACCCTCCCCCTCTGACCCCATCCAGCCCCTCGAGCGCAGCTATCGCCGCGTCCCCGCCTTCCCCGGTCTCTGGTCCAAGGCCATGATCCCCCGCCTTCCCGGCGACCCCCAGCTTCCTCTGGACGGCTCGGCGGGGTTTGAGGTCATTACTTCCGACGCCTCGGGCTGGGCGGGAGGCGTTTGGTGGGGCGACGTCCGCCTCCACTACGCCTTCACCCCGGAGCAGCTCCAGCAGTGGAGCACGTCCGCGAACCTCCGCGAGCTTTTCATGGTCCCCTGGACTATCTCACAGATCGGCGCGCGCCTCGCCGGCAGCAACGTTCTCTTCCGCCTTGACAACACCTCCTCGGTAGGGGCGGTCAACAAGGGGCGCATCGCCGCACCCGGACTCCCTCGAGCTGCTCCTGTGGCTTCTCGAACTCTTGGAGCGCTTCGACATTGCACTCATCGCCCGTCACATCCCGGGCCGGCAGAACACCCTCGCCGACTCCCTCTCCCGGCTTCGGGGCGCAATCGACGACCAGGACTGGCGCCTACTCAGCGACATCTTCCGCGCGCTGGAGGCCGCCTGCGGCCCCTTCGATGTCGACGCCTGCGCCGACCCTCTCGGCCGCAACTCTTTCTGCCCCGCCTTCTGGTCAGCGATAGACAGCTGCCTTGCCCACGACTGGGCTGGCCGCCGGGTCTACTGCAACCCCCCTTTCGCCGCCATGCGCGACGTCCTCCGCCACTTCTGGGCGTGCTACGCCACTGCCCCCTCGACCACGGCGGGCACCTTTGTGCTCCCGGTCTGGGCGGCGGCCCCGTGGTGGCGGCTCGCGGGCGGCGCGCAAGTCATCGCATATTTCCGCCGCGGCCACACCCTCTTCACCTCCCCTGAGTGGAGAGATGCTAGCCGGACCAACCCCGTACCCTCGCGCCGTGAGTACCGAGGCCCCACCACTTGGGGCGTCGTACTGATCCATGTTCCCCCCGCTGGCCCCATTGACAGCCTCTCTGCCCAAGCCACCATCGCGATGCCGCGCCTGTCAGGCGATGGCCCCAGGGACCTTCTACGCCTGCGCCAGCTGCAGGACGGCTTTGTGCGCCCGGTGCGCAGGACGCCCGGACACAGGGATGCCTGAACTTTACACATGTCCCTCGTGCGCTGCCCCAGAAGTGCCTACCGCCCACCTCCCCGAGTGGCGCCGCCTGCTTATGGGCGCCGACCGCCTCGAGGATCTTCGGCTCCGCGTATCTACCACCGACACCTACCGCAGCAGCCTGCGCGACTACTGCTCCTTCTGCACCGCGAGGGGTGCCACCCCCCTCCCCGCCACTCTTGGCCTCCTGCGGGGCTACATCTACCACTGCACGAGCGACCGCTCGCTCGCCCCTTCCACCATTGCCGGCCGGCTGGCGGCCATCTCCGACTGGCACAGGCGCCAGCTCCCGCACCTGCGCCTCGCGGGCCGCTCCACGCTCAACCCGTGCAAGGACGAGAGCATCAACACCCTCATCTCTATCTTGGAGCGCCGGACCGTGCGCCCAGCCAAGGGCCGACTTCCTCTTCGGATCCCGGACCTGCGCGCGATGCTGCATCGCGGCTTCCCCCTGTCGTCAGCCTTTGGCAGGCACCAGCGCATGTGCATCACCTTCCTTAACCTCGGGTGCCTCCGCCGCGCAGCCGCCGCGGCACTCACCTGCGACTACCGCATGTCCAGCTCCGGCGCCGTGTCCTACACGGACCTCAGCGCTGTCCGCGTGCTCCTCAACGCGGAGCTGGGCTGCCGCTACATCCGCCTGCGCGTGGATGTCGACAAGAACGTTGACGCCCGTCACGAGTGTTTCGCCTACATCCCAGACCACGTGCCTTGCCTGGCGGTCCGCCCGGTTGACATGCTTGAGGACTACCTCCGCGTGTTCCGCCCACCCTCGGGAAGCCGCCTGCTGGCCGCACCCAAGTCCTCCCGCATCGGACCCCAGACCTTTCACACCACCCCTTACTCGGGCTTCAACTCGGCGTTCAAGGCCGCCTACGCGCGCGCCTTCCCCGACCCAGCCACCCGCACGACGCCCCTGGACCGTGTCGGCAGCCACTCTGGCCGCAAGTCCCTTGCGCAATGGCTTTGGGACCGCTACAGGTCCGCCCGGGTCATCGCCCACGTCGGGCACTGGGCGTGCCGCTACTTCAAGACGTCTGCGACCGAGATTCTATGGCTCATCGCCGCCCTCTAACTATTTCTTCACTGGACCAATGGGAGTGCATCGGCGTCTTCACAGACACCGCTGTTACTCAGTGGCAGGACTTCTCCCACACACCCATGTAACCGCCCCCCTTTGAGGTTACCAACACACTGCCTCATGATCTCTTCAGAAAGGCAGCTTTGGTGGTGGCCTGTGGGCCAGAGCCACACCGGTTTTCTGCAGAGATGAAGGATGAGGCAACAGAAGCTCAAGACCAAGAATTATTAGAAAAAGATGTAGTTACAATGATTAGTAATTGGTAGTTGGATCCGTGAGGGGACCCAACTGCCAGCAGACCTGGGGCTGCCCCCGGTTCTAGAAACGCAGTGCGTTTGTTAGTAACCAGGGGGGGCAGCCCGGGCTGTTCCTCACAACAGCCAGAATTTTCAGTATCTCCCGCCCACCCGCTCCGGGGAGTGCAGCGGCGTCTTCACAGACACCGCTGTTACTCAGTGGCAGGACTTCTCCCACACACCCATGTAACCGCCCCCCTGTGAGGTTACCAACACACTGCCTCATGATCTCTTCAGAAAGTAGGGCTTGCAGGCAGCCCTTCTGACAACGAAGCAGCAACCCTCCAATCACGCCCACAGAAATCCGATTGTCATTACGTTTAATACCTCATCAATGCAAAGTACCACCCGTGGACTGGTTTGTGTGTGGGGTGGGTGGGGGGGGGGAGGGGAATTGGACATCAAGGAGGTCTCGGCCGGCAGTCCGCGGACAGCGGGATATATGAGTCACAGCTGCAGCCCTGTGGCGGCCCTTGAGAGCAACCCAGCAGAGCAGAGCAGAGCAACAAGTCAGCAGTTCCAATCCCAGTTTTCAGACGTGCACTCGTTCTCGGTCTGGGATGAGTTTCGAGACGCGCTGGAATGCGTTTGCCATAGTCGCGCACCCGTGGGCACATGTGAGACATGCTGATTGGCGGTCACTTGGGGCTCTGCTTTGCACGTTGTCGAACAGTGGTCGCATGCACAAGCCATGATGTGGGCCACCAGTTTCGGGCAGGCAGAGCGGCTTCTGGCGACACCACGGCTGCAGCGTGCCGTGGTGTTAAGCTGAAATGATAACAAAACCCCTAGCCTAGGGCGCCACCAGTAAAGGTGGGGTTCACACAGCGCGGGCCTCCTGGATGCCGGTGGGATGAAGCGGCGCCATCGTCCCCAGCCGGCGCAGGTCCATCACGAGGATGCGGCCGCATCGCGAGCCCGCCGCCAGCATCAGCGATGGCTCGCAGACGCCAACGTCCACGATAGGCTCCCGCCGCCCAGAGGCGCCCAGCCGGAGCATCGCCTGCGCCACGCCGCCCGGCTCGCCGCCGCCGCCCACGCTCCCCAGCACCACACGGCCGTCCCGGGTGCCCACCACACCTGCGCAACACAGGCACGCCACAGACATTCGCAGCATGCTTAGCTCGCCGGCATGCAGCAGGGAGCAGCCAGGGACTGGACACAGGGTTCCGGAGAGAGAGAGAGAGAGAGAGAGAGAGAGAGAGTAGAGAGCGAGTGATGGCGGTCCCGAGCCCGCGTGTCGCTTTCCGTAACCAGGCTTTGGGCTCTCTGTACTGAGGACTGCTCATGACGCCCTCGTGAAGGATGACAAACTGTGCTTATCATCTGGAAATGTAATCCGAATGTACCATCAACAGTCCGCGCCGCACGCAATGGTCGGCGTGATGTTGCAGAGCGAGGTTCCGGCCCGAAGGCAATGCGGTGGTGGTACACCAAGTAGTTGTTTTTGGAGGTAAGAATACCATACAACAAAATACGGTTCGCAGCGCCAAAAAATAAAGAATTGGCTTGCAGCTTTGCGTCGGACTATTCGTGATTTATTTGTGCTGTATTCTATCTTATTTTTCCGGTTCAATCGTTTTCCCTATTCGCGGGAGTCAACAACTTTTTTTGCCCGCAGACTGTTCGTGTTTGGACAGTAAACATCAATGTGTACTACAGTAAAGGAGTTCAATACACTTTTCCATGAAAATAATCTGACGAAAATATAATCTGGTCCAATGTTACGGCTTCTCAGGTTTTCCAGTGTAGGGTTTGGTGTCCTGCCTATCCAGGGTTCCGGGACTGTTCAGAGCCACTCACTCAGCTGGCACGATCCCGCAATCGCCGACGGCGCCATGCCGCTGTGCTGCGGTGGCTCGTCAGGCGCGGGCGCGTACGCCACCGTGGCGCCTCGAGCCACCGCCGTGGTGACCCTCATCCCGGAGCTGCGGCCGCCACCGTCACCGCCACCGCGGGCGCCGAGCAGCGCCAGGAAGGGCAGCAGGTCGCGCCGCGCAGGGGGCGCTCCGCCGGGCGCGGGCGCCAGCGGCACGAGGTGCTGCAGATGCTGCTGCGGCTGGGGGGCGTACGCCGCCAGCAGCTCGCCAGTCTGCACACCCAGGGCGCAGCCGGGTCAGCGGCCGTTCGTATATGTATCCAACAAGTGGCAACGTGCGGCCATACACATACGTGTATACACACGTACGGGTGCCGGCGAAGTAATGACAGCAGTGCACAGAGGAATCTGCCCTGCCTGCCAGAGGTCAAAAGAAGACAAAATTGTAGCGGAATTATGGCGAAATTCTTGCATGCAATTCCTATTTGAGGCTTAATTGACATGAGGGCTTGCATAGATGCGGAAACATCCAGATGCTCCTCAGATATTCGTTATGTACTCCTTTACCAAAGGGTATATCAAATAGAGACATGCATCGATTGCCGCTGCAGTAAGCATATAGCGCCGCTGCAGTAAGTCACACTTCTCGGAGGTTCGATACATGTCTCTGTTTTATGCCTTCTCAAGAGGAAGGGGAGAGTATGTAACAAATATGCAACGGAATATCTGGTAATATGTAACAAATATGGCACGGAATCTCGGACTGGATGGTGTACAGCATTTCGGTATTAATGTGACCCACGAATCCCATGAACCAGCACAGACATGATTGTGGCTGTGCTCCAGGGTTGAATGCCATCCAGATTGTAATGTACATGTAATACGTCGAGTTTCGGAGTTAAGGCGGTGGTTTTCATCACGTATGCCTGGGCAATCTGGCATACTGGCTTACACATAAACAGAATAAGTAAATGCAAGGGCTGCCACGTTGAATCTGACTGCGCTTGCGGTACTTGCAATATAGCCTCTCTCTCTCTCTCTCTCTCTCTCTCTCTCTATATATATATATATATATGTATATATATATATATATATATATATATATATATATATGTATCCCTTTGCGTATTGCTCTGCTCATACAGGTCTTTGCCAGATGGCACAGGCTCAGTGGGCGCCGGCTGTGACTTGGCAGGCAGGGCGTCTGCAGCACCGGATACGGAAGGTGCTCACCCAGTAGTTCCAGTGACCCAGCAGACCTTGAGGGCCGTAGCCCACCACCTCTCCTGGCCGATCTGGCAGCAGTGCGAGGGCGGAGACGGAGGCGGTCCTGGCGGCAGGCAGCGCGGTTGCTGCGGGTGAGGGGAGGGAGAAGGGACACCAGGTGGGGACACATGGGGGTCAGGCAACGAGGAGCAGGGTTGGCAGGCAGCTGGGTGATTGGCCGGCACCCCGCGCCGCCTGTCATTTGGCCGCCGATCGCCGCTGGCACGCACCCGTGCCGCAGTGAGGGCGAGGCAGGCCGCCGTCCAGCACGCAGCGATACAGGCGGCCGCCCTCCCCGGCAGCCAGAACGCACTGCTGCCCGCTGCCAGCCTTCCACGGCGCTATCTTGACGCAGCAGACGGGGCCCTGCAAGCGAATGACAGCCGGGGAGGAGAGGGTGGCATGTTGGGTTTGCGCATGATCCATACGCTTGACCTCGCGCAACGCGTGAAAACTGAAAATCATAGCACAGTCGAAAGACACCAGAATATACCATGGGCTCATTGACGCCAAGCTGCGAAATCGTTCAATGGGGGCATCTTTTGGGCTCTTGCATGCAGGTTAAGTGGGAGCGGTTCACCTAGTACATACAAACATACAAACATATAACAAACACATATACATATATACATTCATACATAGATTCACTCAAACACATGCTTGTATTGAGAACACTGTAGGCAACGCCGTCGGTGCTGCTGCCGAGGAGCGGCATGAGGCTGTGCCCCACCTGCGTGCCGATCGTGACGTTGCCTGCCGCCTTCCCCTCCCCCTCCGTGCACCCGGCTGCAGAGTGGACTCGGCTCATCTGTACCCCCGGTGACGCGGCGCATGGCGCCGACTCCGCCAGCTGAACGTACGAAGGATGCGCCAGCCACAGGTCCGCCCCTGCAACCCGCACGGCAGGAGTCTCAATTCGTCAATACCTGCAGCTGGCTGGCCACAGGACAGGGCACGTGTCACAGGACCCCGCAAGCTTTGGCAAGTGAGATTTGGGCACGTTACATTGGGTCTTTCACCTGTGTTTGTCAGATCTCTCCAACCAAAAAGCTATGCAATAAGAAGTTTTTAATTGTCAATTGGATTTCTAATGCGGAGATACCACGGAGGTACGAGAGTTTATAAGGAAGCTTTGGTTGAAAGTTCTCTGACTTTCATCCAGTGAAAATGTTTCTTGGAGATTTAAACTGTGAAACATAAATGCTTTTGTCCCATCTCTCCAACCAAAAGGTCTGACATAAGAAGTTTTTTCTTGTCAATTGAATTCTAATACGGAGATACCACAGAGGTACGAAAGTTTATAAAGAAGCTTCGGTCGAAAGTTCTCTGAGTTTCATCCAGTGAAAACTGATTTTAGAGCTTTATACTACACAACATAAATGCTTGTAACAAACTATCAACGATTGTTTCAATGGTCGCCGTATGGGTGTTTCGGAAAAGGAGGCAAGGCGGGGGGGGGGGGGGGGGGGGGGGGGGGGCTTTCACCTGCGGAGGAGGTAAGATCCAGCCAATCCGACGTGCGATGCGAGAGGTCGGTGGCGGCTAGGCTGGTTCGCATGGTGCAGGAAGAAAGGAGCGTCGGGTCGTCTGGTACTCGCAGCTCCCAGAGCGCTACCTTTGCCCTCGCGCCCGCCCCCGACGTGTCCGGCAGCCACTCCCCCGCACCCAGGAGCACCAGCCGGGAACCACAGCGGCGTAGCAGCACCCCTGCGCAGCCGGCACCGCCCGGGAGCGTGACCACCGCGGAGCCGGGCGCCATGCAGAGGGGCGGACTCATTGTGTCTGCCTTGAGGACACACGGTGGCCCGCTGGCCAGTGGCGGCGATGGCGTCGCGAGAGGTGCAGCTGCGACACCCAGGCAGTAGGGACCTACAGTGTTAGAAAGTCAGCGGTGCCTGCCAGCAACTCAGCATGGTGCTAATACATACCATCATGCATGTGCTTGTATTTGTCCGCAGCATTTTAATGCGAAATGACAGAATTCAGAAGAGAGAACGTCTTATTCGTATTGCAAATTGATTTCGGAAAGCTCGAAGCACGTTGTTGGAGTTTGTACTGCCCATTTCGTAAGGGAGGTAACGTGCATTGTTTGAAATTAGATAGCGAGACAAAAACGTACCAGTACAAGGCGATAAGATTACGTTAATAATTACCACTCGGTATTATGTCCGGTTAATATCTTATCGTATCATCGCAATCCTACTGGTATTCGGGATGTAGCGACTAAATCAATCAACGCATACAATACAGGTAACGGTTCAACATAATGCGTTTCGTGCGCCGGTATTGTAATCAATCAGTGTAGACATGAATGGTCCTGTGTTATTAATGTATAAGTCTTACTTAGTACCGCGCCTAAACAATCTGGTAGAATGGAATCAGAGCTTCGGCAGTACGTGTAATATAAACGATAAACCATTAGAATTGCGGAATGTCGAATAGAAATACGAAAAACACTATAACGAAGGGTGGCGGATGAAAGCTACAGACTATAAATTAAAGCCGTTTCTTTATTTTTTAAGTTGCCCCATCCTGGGAGCCATAGTCAAGCAGTATAATTCAGCGTAGGGTATGATGACGAGGGTACGATTACAGGGCATATATTCTACCCGCACTTGAATAATACCGGTGGCAGTATACCGGTACTACAACCTGCTATGAGGTAACTAATATGATTACGTGTGCTAGCTGCAAAATAACTAATTTGAAGTAACTAATATATTAGTTCAAACATCTACGAAGAGTACGAATGAATACGCTCCTTAGGAGTCGTAGAAATGCAACAACATAAATTTCAGCAGAGTACTACAGAGCATTATGACACCTAAGTAATAAATTTAAAATATGGTACCTCGCAGGACGATAAGGTATTGTACGGGGTAGCGTTTGGTACTGTTCTGTGAGCGCTGACGTACCATACACGTACGGTCGGTTTACCCGTACACCTGTACTGATACAGGTTCCACAGTATGATCCTTATCATTCGTTTTATCCTAGATTTGCGCTAATCTAGGACTTCCGGAGGTCGAATCTACGACTTCTAGATTGAAGGCACGACCGTCTAGCAGCTTTTAGAATATGGGTCTAGCGAGCTAGCTGGAGCACTACACTACATTTTTTAAGGACGATTAGTCGCTATCATTTTATTTACATCAGGGCTTTCAGAAATGCGCACTACAAACGGAGCTAACAAGCAACTATGAAAGGTTGCCAGCAAAAGAGAGACATAAGCCTGAAACCAAGGTCGAGCAGGAGGATAGGGAGCCAAGAACCAAGAAGGAGCCAAGGGAACCACGAAGTCGCTTTGCTGCCAGGAACCAAAGGGACCCCCGCCCCGGGGTAGGCTATCAGCCGCGGCGAGGACGCTTGCAGCCAATGACCCGGGTCATAGCAACACATGCCGACGAGCGACGCGACGCAGCGCGGGAGCAGCATCACGTGCCGCACGCGCGGCCGCGACCTCGTTAGTCGCTATTATTATTCTTCTTATCTTCCATGTAGAAGTCAAATTTACTTACTAGACAACACAGCCTGACACAGCTGTATCGTCATTCTGTGTTAGAAGTGTATCTGGCATATGATTGTAATTTAAACCGCATACCTGTAACCACACATTGGGTTCGCGGTGTGTTGCCGTTTTGACCCCCGCGAAGAGCGAAACCAGATCTATCTTGAAACACACCAGAATAAACGACAAATACCACACGGATATTCCGACGTGTTGTTCCAAAACAATTCATTGCTCTTAAGACCCGCAAACCATGGTATGTTGTACGGGTATAATATTAGATCTCGATACCTTTAGATGCACCACAGCTGCACATGTTCCAACTGCCCTGCGCTCTCGACTGCTGCAGTAATTATCGCCCACTGGCATATCCCCTCCCCCCCTCCCCCCAGCCGGCGCCGCTCCCCGACTGCAGCCATGAAAGGTCTTGTCACTCGCCCCAGTATGCCCTCACGCCTTCCTACAAATCATGCCATGTATGGAGCCCCTGCGAAATTCGCACTCTCTTCCCAGAGGAGGGGCCGGGGGGGGGGGGATACTCCCTCACACGGCCACACACCAGGCACAACCGAGTGACCCTGTTCAAATCGCCCCGAAGGACCCACTTACTGCCGGCGTTGCAGCATTAGCTCTCACTGACAAGGATACTGCCTCTGCCTCCCTTCCGTGGGCGAGGTCCCACTCGCGATCCTGGACGCGCACCCATACACCGTTGCATGCACGGGGCGGGTGTTGCGCGCACCAGGTGGGCACCAGCTTGGTGTTGCCAACGCACTGTCCTGCTCCGGCGTCGTCTCGATGTTGTCCGACGTGCCGCCGGCGCTGCGTGGCGGCCTCCCTGGCGCGCGGCTGACACGCACCGCGGAGCCATTGTGTGGGCGCTTGCCCCCGGCCAATAGCCGCCGCAGCTGTGCGCCTGCCTCGGGCCGGCTGCCGTCCTGCCATGACAGCCGCCGCGCGACCTGATCCCACGCGGGCGTTGCCGCCTGAGGGGGGTTGCTCGGTGCTGGCATGGGAGCTGATGGCGGCGGAAGCGGCTGCGCCTCCCTGGCGTGAGTGCTCTGCCAGCAAGTGTCGATGTCCTCCCGGGGAGGCGGCCTATGCCCGCCGGCAGCGTCCGAGCCAGCAGCAGCTGCCAATTCGCTCGGCGGCGTCTCGCCCACAAATTCCTCCGACTCGGGGCTGCAGGCAGTGGGATACGGTAAGGCCCGGTGGGATGTGCCGCGGGGAAGGGGGTGGGGGGGGATTCAGCTTGAGGAGGGCTGAGAGCACACCTCAGCGCCATCCGCTCACCCAGGCTCGTGCCTGCCAGCGGCTGGGAGGGTGCCTCCCCTGTCTCCA
This sequence comes from Tetraselmis striata, assembly GCA_006384855.1. Taxonomy (NCBI): domain Eukaryota; kingdom Viridiplantae; phylum Chlorophyta; class Chlorodendrophyceae; order Chlorodendrales; family Chlorodendraceae; genus Tetraselmis; species Tetraselmis striata. The sequence continues at coordinate 91,184 of VCJN01000658.1, forward strand.
CTTGTCGGCGTCCTTCATCCTCCGCGTCTATAGAGGGTGCCGGGTGCCCCTGGGTGGGGTCTCCAAGCGATTCTCGCAGCTGGCGCATGGCTGTGTCCACAAACGCAAGGGCATTGGCGCCCGCGCCCCCCTCCAGGCGGGCCCGCAGCACCTGCAACGCGCCGCAGCCGAACTTAGACACCGCCATCGTCTGGCGGCTGGGAGAGAGCGAGGGGGAGAATTCGGCAGCCACGCAGGGAGGGGGGCCGGGGGCACCACAACCTGCTGCACGAAGATAAGTCCCGCCTCCTTGCCTGTCAGTTCCGAATCACTCTCGCCGCCGTTGGGCGCAGCCAGCCAGCCGACCCACCCCGGCGGCGTGGCGGTCGCGCCCTGTGACGCAACAGGCGCCATCCGACGTGGTCCTTACCGCCAGTGGCCTCGTTCCACCCGTGCGGAGCGTGCAGGCCCGAGGGAGGGGGGGGGGGGGGGGGGGGGACCAGGCCCGACAGTCACGGGGTCGGTCTCGTTTGCGCCAGACCTCTGCGCCCGCGGAAACCTGCGCCCGCGGCCGAGATGAGCAATATATCCGGCCCAGAAACACTGTGGACAGGTTCAAATATCGCCATACTGTATCTCAAAAGGCGACAGCCGTCCCTGTGGGTCGGGGCAACCGAGAGATCGACAGTGGGCGCAGCGCGACACGTTGGACGCGCGCGCACTTGCTGATCAAGTAGCACTACGGCTTGCGTGCGGGTTTTCTTCCTGGCGACTATCTTTTTGGTTATACAGGGTTTTCTTCCTCCCTTGTGTGTTTTTGCATTTCAAATTTTTGAACTCCTAAAATAGTCGTGCTGACGCATCCCTACAGTCGCTACCTGGTACTGCTCAGCAAGCAGTGCTCATCATCGCACCCGGCGCGGCCGGGCGGGGGCGGGGCGGGGAAGCGCGGGGACAAAAAATAGCCTCACCGGTACTACATCAGTTCGGATACCTATCGAATATAGAACATCGAGTATCGAATATCGAATTCGATAGCTATCGAATACAGATTGGGAAATTAGAATGGAACAGATAATGTGCTGATAATTTGCCTTTTCCTGAACGAAAGCTGACAGATACAGTTATTAATGACACTTGTATTTGGTGCTGCCCATGTAGCGCTATTGTGCAAATTTACAGTTTACATTTTTTTCAAAATTACATAAAGTTACAGGGATGCGTACCGATGCACAATGATAAAACATTGCGATTTTTATCATCATGCATTCGATAGTATACCTATTATCAACGACGATGATCCCAGGTCGTATCAGGTGTCTAGTGTTAGCTAAGGCGTGTGCTGCTATCGGTGATGCCGTACCTCGTGCTGGGGCTCTGGCGCGTGGTCATCGTGGACGCCATGACGATCAAGGCATCGAGCACCTGGATCGATGCCGTGGGTGACGCTGGCGATGACCGTTGTCGTGGGCGTGGTGATCATCACGTTCAAAAAAGCTGACGTCGGCGCGTCAACGCTGTATCTGCTTAAGTGAGCATCCGCACCGCGCACAGTGTGGACTTCTATCGCCGCTTGATATCTAAAACCCTGCTGTTGGGAGTATTGATGGGGACCCCCCCTCCCCCCTTGCCGAAGAATTCCTGTGGGGCTTCCTGGCTGGGCTCCACCCACCCCTACCTCTCGAAGCAGAATACGGTACGGGCATGGACCAACCACACGAGGCGTTGGAGCGGGCAGCAGCAGCAAGGCCAAGCCCAATAAGGCGAGACGATATTACAATTTATGGCACCGCGGAGACCGAGTCATTCGTACTTGCAACTACTACCCGTACCCGTAATTATCCAGAAAATATGAAAAGGCTCCCGATCACGTTACGGAAGGAGGCAGGGCGTAATGGAAAATAAGAAAGAGGACGGCAGGCCGGCTGTAGCTTGAGCTGTGATTACAATATGTGTTCACCATAGAAGGTAGAGATAACATGGCCGCACAACAACTCAGTTTGAGCAGTGGAGAGCGGCAGACTAGCACGTTGTAGCCAATTTCAATAATCACATTTTGCCACCAAAAAGCCTCGCTTCACCCGCATCGCAGCATACACCAGGCATCACAGCGCATGCAATCATGCCTAAGTATGTTCTAACCGCGGCGACCAGTCGGAATAGCACGCGCGCAAGAACAGCGCAACTCAATCATGGATATGGTGTTGCTAATAATTATTTCTTTTACACTGCTCCTGTCGCCAAATAATGCACTCAGGTGCCTCGGCCTCGTACCTTATACATTTTCTTTCATTGTACTCGTTGTGTGTGTCTTTGTACGAACGCTTTTTTTCTAGTATGTCATTATTCATCACATACTGAGCAGTTAGCTCTATTCACCGACACAGTGAGTCTCATCAGTATCACTTTTTACCGCCCGCTGCCTCTTACCATGTGAGTCCCCAGAACCAAATCGGGGTCAAACACTCAAACTTAGGCGTATCAATACATACACTTAACGACAGCCCGGCAGGTGGCTGCCACGCTGCGATTAGCGTGTGTGTGGGTGAAGATTTTCAGCAGCTGCTGGTGCTTTGCATCAAAATGCACATATCAGCTAAACTTAATCAGAGCCGATGCACTCTTTGACTCTATCATAGCAACGCTAATAAATTCATGCATGTAGATATTAATTCGTATAGTCGCTGTATCAAATGTACATACACTTGAGGTGCGCGCTGGGTGATGTAGCCAAGAGGAGTGCATAGGTATAACGTACTACTTGCCTCCACGTGAAAAAAAGTCAACTAGGGCGTGCCGCCCAATCAAGCAGGCACCCCCTCGGCAGCTCCACCGTGACGTGGCTGTACCGCAACATTATCATTGGTCCTTCCCAACTCTTTGGCAGACGAGCAGCAGAGGGAATTGCAGCGCTGCTGGCTGCCGACATACCTACCGGTGCAGGTTACACATACACAGGACTGGCACGGAGCAATATGGCCGCCATGGCGATGGCGCCCAGGTCTCTGCGCCACGACAAGCTGCTGGGTCGCGAGCTTGCCATGCGATCGCGCCGGCTGACTACCAGCTCGCAGCATCACGGAATAGGGATGTGCAGTGGATGAAGTCACTATTGTTACATACGTCCGGCAAAGCGGCGGGATGGGGCAAGCGTACCAGCGCGGCAAACGACTGCCAGGCATGCGTGATGAGGGTGCATCCAACAAAGCCTTAGCAAGATGCGGCCCTGAGCCTTGCTCAAAAGGCATGTGAGGAGATGTTCATAAACATACATGCATATAATATGTACATACAACCAATGTCGCCATCAGCCCCGCCTCTATATGACATTGTGACCAGGCCTTTCACAAAGGTTTGCAAACTCGAAATTTGAGTTTAGTCTCTATCACTGTGCGCGCCTGTGTATACATGTGTGTGTGTGTGTGTCTGTCTGTGTCTGTGTGCATTGGAGAAGGTGCAAATGCGCGAAGAAACCAGCGCGCGCCACCATCGCATCACTCCGGGCTCCCCGTGCCGAGGCCAGTCTGGCGGGGGAGCATCTTCCAGCAGGTCCTCTCACAGATGCTCTCCCAGAGCTGCGCGCCTGCCCGCTCACTCACGATTCTGCGGTATCGCGGGTAGCGGGAGAGGGGAGGGACCAGATGCATGAGCGCATGTGGCAGTCACGGCGCATCTGCACCTCTCGTGCATTTGATACCGTACATCAATGGAATTCGTGTACATGGCCTGGTTAGCGCAGCCGAGCACCGGATCGGTGAATGAACTACACATCGTGCATGCCTGACAGTCACGGGGATATACATGGCATAGCATTGGCACATGTTCATAGTCAGCTGCTGGTGCGTATTGTAATCGTGTTGCTTCGCACCGTACTGTCACGCACAGATGCCGCCCGGGCTGTCAGAAGGGCGTTCATTGTCGTGGATTGTCGTGGATTGTCGTGAAAAGCCGAATCAGACTGGATCGCTGCACGTATAGATAGCACAAACCATTGATATATCCGTGCCACACATGTTCCAGTGGGACTCGCCGGTGCAGGTCACGTGGTCTTATATCCCCATCCCATTAAATGGCGAGGGGTGCAACCATCCTGTACCTGGAGCTGTCGACAATTGCTGGCCGCGGGCAGGAATCCTCGCCCCCGTTCGGCTCCTCACACAGCAACATCTCCTGCTGTTGTCGCGACACATAGTCCGCCAGCCGTCTAGCCCGTGATTAGCACCGGCAACAAAAAAAGGCAAATACACACAGGCACATGCGCGATTCAGAAGCTGCCTGGGCTGCTACACCCCGTTAAGAAAGCTGCACACGGCCTATGCACCGGTCTATGCACGGCAAAGTAGCGAGGGCGGGGGGGCTGTCTGGGGCCATCGGTACCTGGCTTCCCAGAGCTCTCCCAACCGCCAGGGTTGCCCCACCGCCACCTTGCCACCGCCTGCTGCCGCTGCTGCGCCGCCACCCTCCCCACCACCCCCGTCGCTGCTCCGGCGTGCCAACCCCGGCGGGCAGATAGTGTCCCTGCTTGCTGCGGCGCCGTCCGCCATACCGGTCGCTGGCGGCATGCCACTGGGGCACGATGGCGTGCGTTTCAGGAACTGCTGGCAGGGACTGCGCTGCCGTCACCAACCAGGCCGTGGTGAAATACTTGCCTGTCGCTACGAGTAGCAACCAGTACGAGGGCTCGTACCCGTGGCAGCAGTAATCCTTACTTACAGGCATCCCTTACAGGTAAGGGATGGCAGGTGGCTCAGGAGGACCAGCACTATCTCAGGAGGCATTCCTGCCCGTAGCAGGCGGTTCAGGAGGACCGCCGGTTAAGGGGGTGAAGGGGGTTACGCACAAGACACGCAGGGTTTCACTCGCGCCACCTATACCCGAGTTGCGACTAAGAAGGATTACGAGTAGTCGCTAGCTGTAGTAAGGGCACGTCGGAGCTTTATTAATTAAAAGGAGCAGGAAGGATGATGAATGGTTACCTCGTACCCTAAAAACGAATTTCGTGTTTTGGTTGTAGCATGTCGTGCGCCCTTTCGTCCAGGCCAGGGGCGTCGCACCACATTCCACGGTCAGCAAATATCCGTAGTCGGCAGTCCAGCGCAGCAAATTCAATAACCGGCTAATGTGTGCAGCAAACCGGATATTGGTCCCCCTGGGTGGCAGTTTTCACCAATAATCGCTTCATCTGCCTGAGGCAGCAAATCGGATAATCGGCACCATTTCAAGAGGACGAAGCCCGCTTTGTCAGGCCCGCGTCGCCGCCGAAGGGTTCTTTTGGGGGGGGGGGGGGGGGGGGGGGGGGGGGGGCATCCGGTTTTTTTTTCGATAGTATGCTCGTCTTAAAGAACGTGATTTCTTGTTGGAATTTGTGGGCCCAACCATCCAACGGCTGGTGCCCCGGTCCAACGGCTCCGCGGCCTCGATTACATAAAGTGCTTTGTTAAGCGCTATTGTGTTGCGTAGCAATGTGAGACGTAACCAAGTGCCACTGACACCAAATGAATTCAACTAACCCCCCACTTTTGCAGTCAGTGGACGATGCCGCTCACCTTTAGCTCGTCCTTAAGGTATCACACCGGCCAATCAAGAAAACTATAACCTTTGCGCTCTAGCTGCCCGACTCTCAAATTCCTCTCACTGCTCATCATCTTCCATAATGCATGCATGGCACTGACTCAGCCAAATGCGCCCATTTATTTGCCACCGGCGTCGTTATAGCCGGTTCATATGTCAGTGTATAATTTTACAAATGTGCAATACTTGACTAGTGCCTTTACATCTCCTTGGGCCGAGCTCCTTTCTCGCCGCTCCCCTGGAGATCACAATCAAGTGGGATGGCCGGCAGTGAGAAGCAAGTCAATTTCGTATCTGGTTTTCTTTTCAATTGTCCCCGTTCGTTTGACGATCAGTCGGCTTCCCGGCCCCCTCTCCCGATACTCCTGCATGCCGCCCGCATGCCGCCACAGCCACCAAAATGTACAACGGCAAGCTCCCCGGATTCATTCCTCACTTTCGTCCGCCCTGTCATGTGCGCTGGGGGTGACAATAATTTGCGCTGATGACGAACACCCGCGCTCCGATGAGAATTATAGAGAATTAAAGTGCAAATTCGCCTATGCAAAGCCACACTCGTTGCTTGCTGCTCCGGCGCACGCCTGTACGGGTGCCAGTACAGGTAGTCGCTAGTTTTGAATAATCCGGGGCGCCGCACGGCAACACGAGGCGCGCCCGACACGCGCGCTCGCGAGGTGCTGTATTAATTCTTTTTGGTTACACGGAGAGCGGCAAGAGAATGCACATAAAGTACTTAGGAAAAGAAAAAGCCTACATGCAAGCAGAACCCTCTTAGCGCCGGGCCGCGGGGTGCTGTATTCGTCGGACGGATGAGGCGCGGGGTGTGGCGGGTTCGTTGGGATGACGGGGCAACGTGATAACCTAACGGGGCCCGCCGCCGTCCACGCAACCAGAAAACCCCCGCAGCGCGCCGCGGCCCTCCTTAGGTCTGCCACCAACCCTCACCTCACTGCCACCAGCCAGGGTCCCCGTAGGGCCACGCGTAGCCTCGCCCACCACCCCCCAGGGTGTGCCAACCCCAGGGTGTCCTACCTGCCACCCCACCCACAAGCAAGCGCGCCCAGTGCCAGCCCCGGCCGCCCCGCCTGCTGAGCGGTAGCGCCACCGAGAGAGCGTCGGTTTGCCTTTGAGCCCCCTCGGCTTCGCGCCGCCCGCACCATCGGGGACATGGCGCCCTCGGCGGTTGTGCGCTTCAAGAGCCGAGCCCTCAACGGCCTGTTCCCGTCGGAGCCTATCGCGGTGCCGAGGACCTTGCTCACCATCGAGTTCGCGGAGCTGCTGCCAAAGCTGCTGGCCGAGTTTTGGCCCGCCGTGGTCGATGACGTTGAGGGGGTTCCCGCCGAGACGGTGAGCAACCACCCCCCCCCCCCCCCCCCCCCCCCCCCCCCTCCTTGGGCGATCTTTTTGTGCTGCACTGCTTGCTGCCCGTCGGCCGCTTGCCGTGACTCGCAAGGCCAAGAGTCGGCCGGCCCCGGCCCGGCATATTCACCCCCGCCCGCCTATTTTCCGCCGAGCACAAGGGTATTCCCGTGGCCGTGGCCTCCCCCCTCCCCCTGCCGGCATCTGCACGGTGGGCGTGCGCGCGCACATCTCGCCCAAGTACGCCTGGGCGGCCGTCGCGCTCGTAATTGTTTAGATTTTGAATAATTCTCCTGATCAATCCGCAAACAGTCAGGCTGCCCCGACACTGCTCACCCACCAAAGATTTCGAAAACTCGAACGCAGCTGTCGCGCGCCGTTTCCATACGTCCCTGTTGAGCTGCGCATCTCGTGGTCGGAAGCCGTTGCTCGAGCTGCCTGGGATGTTGCTGTCGACGTAGTCGTGGTTGTTCTGTGAAGGAGTAATAATTGCAGCCCCGGAGCAGAGGTTCGCGAGTTGGAAGGCATCGGTCGGAGCAGGTGGTCACGCTATCTCGCAGCTCTGACTCCCGTCCCTCCCCCCTTTCTCCCCATCACAGCCCGCAGCCGTCGAGGCGGTCACGTTCACGGTGAACGACAAACGCGCGCCCAAGAATGGCACGCTGGCGGATATTGTGGAGGAGAACGAGGACCTGAACATCTGCGTGGTGATCAAGGGCGCTGACAACTTCCCGGGGCTGTGGATCCCGATCAACAAGCCCCAGGTGGAGGCGGCGCCGGTGATGGCGCCGCTGAAGAAGCGCAAGGGCGGCGCGGTGAGCCAGCGCTGCGCTCCAACGGAGGCTTTTTTTCACTCGCTGCTTCCCTCCAGAGCGGTCGATGCTGCGAGTAAAGTGGTGTGGCAGAAGTACTTCCGGCATAGCCTTGCTCGGCGCGACTTGACATTGTTGTATGCATGTGATGCTGCAGGGGGCTGTAAAGGTGGAGGGCGGCGCGCCCGAGGGCGAAGCGGACAGCCTGCGGCGCAAGATCAAGCGCTGGGATCCAGAGGAGACCAAGCTGCTGCTGTCGCTGGTGACGGAGCACGGAAAGGGCAAGTGGAAGAAGGTGCTGGAGATCGGGGAGGGCACGTTTGATAAGCACCGCACGACGGTGGACCTCAAGGACAAGTGGCGCAACCTGGAGAAGAGCGGCGTGGCGCCCAAGCTGCCGGACAACCTGGAGACCAAGCGCGGCCCGCGCAAGAAGAAGGCCGCCGGGGGAGGGGAGAGCCTGGAGGGCACGAGCATGCAGGAGCTGGCCACCGACGCGATTAACACGGGCGTGGCGAGCGAGCAGCTGCTGGCGGCGGTGGTGGCGCAGCAGCCGCAGCTGCTGGCGGCCGTGACGGCCGACGCGGGCATGGCCGGCATCGCCGCGGGCGCCGCCGCCGACGCCGTCGCGTCTGCGCCCGCCATGACCGTCGCCCCGGCCACTGTGGCCCCCGAGCCCACCACGCTGCCCATCCCCGATGTCGGCGCCGACGCTGCTGCCGAAAAGCCCCGCGCCACGCGGACTCGGAAGTGAGGCGGGAAGCAGCTCTCCCCACCACTCCAGCCGGGATAGATAGGCGACATTCCCGGATGGCCAGTCAGTCGCCCGCCGGCAGTAGGGCCGCAGACAGCATCGTTGGATCCAGTGATGGCCGATGCCCCCCACCCCCCCCCTTAACTCTGTATGTACGTTCCCAATCGACCCAACTAGCCGCCCAGTGAGAGAGCGAACGGGGCAAAGGCTTACATAGCGTAAGTGTAACCCCAAGAAAGCCGTTTATTCGTCCACCGTTTCCGCACTACGCCGCCGCATCATTACAACTCCCTCACGGGCGAGCTACCCGGTGCTGGCGGAGCCGCCGGGGGAGGGTGAGGTGGAGCCTGAGGAGGGCGGGCTCCGGCTGCGCTTGGCGGCCGACCGCGAGCGCCGCGCCGACTTGCTGCTCCGCCGTTTCTTGGCCTTGGCGTCGTGCCGCCTGGGCCCACACCCACATCATCACTCAGCCCGCGTGGCCCACACACGCCCCGGGAGGGGTCAACTTGGCGCAAGGCGCAATTGTCGCTTGGTGAGGGTGAGAGAGCGGGAATGAAAGAGCTGTCTTTGGGGCGAGTTAGGGCATCGGTTAGGGGCATCAGTAGGGTTGCCCCCCCCCCCCCCCCCCCCCCCCCCCGCGCCAAACGCACCGCTTCTTCTTGGACTTGTGCGCGCGGCGGTCCTTGGCGGCGCTGCTGTCCTTCCTGCGTGAACGCGCGCCACAGCTCAGTGATTTGCGAGGTAACGCTGCAAGGCGTGAACTGATCCAAGGGAAGGACTAGAGGGCACCGGGTTTATGTAGGGTTGTCAGGCTTTCTACTGCTTTATCATTTAACGCCCAAAACTCTTGGATCTTAAGGACACAACTACAGCTGGAATCAAACTGACAGCTGAAATCTGAAAAAATTTGGGCATCTCGTCTACCCTCAGGCAGGATCCTCACCGGCCGTGCTTGCGCTTTACAGACGCAAACGCCTCCTGCAGCTCACTCTCCAGGTCAAACTTGCTCGCCTGTCCGATACCCGGGGGGAGGGGGGCGGGGCACGCCGGGAGTGGTGCGGTCAGGCTGCAGTGGACCCGGGAGCCCGCTTCACAGGCCGCCTTGCTATCCAGGGTGCGCATGAGGCGGGCTCCAGTCGGCCCACCTTGGGCGCCCCGGGTGTGCTCACTCCGTCAGGCTCACGCTGCGGCTTGCCCACCGCGCCGTTGTCCCGTTTGCCGCTGGGCTCTGCAGGCCAGGGGTAAGGCGGGGGGTGTGGGGGGGTGGGGGGGGGGGGGGGGCTCAGAGTGGATCGGCGCAGAGAGCGCAGCGAACCATGCCAGACTCGATGACAAGTGCGTACCACTGGCGACGTCTCAGTACCCACACCCAACCATGCCAATGTGTGCCTGTGCCTGTGGGTGGGTGGGGAATGTAATCGACGGGACATATTGCGTTTGCAATTAAAAAGTAAAATAGTAAGTGTTGGGGGGGGGGGGGGGGGTAGCACGAGTCAAAACTACAGGAGTCACCCAGACAGAGGGCCTGTGTATTTCCTATCTTGAGATCCTATATATTTACGATATATAAATAGTGAATACTAAGAGATAATATACAGATTGTGTATGTATATGTACATCTATATCTACATTTATATAGCAGGGGCAGGCTGTATACACTCTACCACATTGAGGCAGAGTGGTCAAGATGGGGGGGGGCGAAGGGGGCAGGGGAGCCCTCTGACGCTCTGCCCACCTGCGTTCAGCTTCTGGCGTGTGGCTGACAAGTAGCCCGCGGCGTTGGGGTGGTCTGGGTCGATCTCTGCGCGAGTGGAGGGGCGCCCTCAGCACACCAGCGGAGCCCATCAACAGGCAAGAACGATGGAACCCCCCCCCCCCCCCCCCCGCCCGCCCGCCCGGTTCCCCAGCCCTCGCCCTGCAGAAACGAAAGGCGGAGCACGTCGTGTAGGCGGGGGGGGGGGGGGGGGGGGGGGTTGCCTAGGGCCTGCTGGAAGTCCTGTACCGCCTGCCGGAAGCGAGACTGGTTGGCGTACGCGGCGCCCCGCGCCACGAGGGCGTCCACATTCTCCGCGTGCAGCTCCAGCGCCTATGGTGGCAAAGGTGGCGCCCGTGAGGCTGTGAGTGCGGGCCACCTACACGTGAGGCGTCAACGTTCAAACACAAGACAGCACCCCCATGACAGTGACTCCAAGCCGGCGACATGGGGCAAATGGAAGTGCGCAGTGCGTCATTTGGGGGAGGTAGCGGCGGTTGCCTGGTCGTAGCAGGAGCGCGCGCGGGAGTAGTCGCCCGCCTTGGCCAGCTGCACGCCCTTCAGCACCGCCTCCTGCGACCAGGCGCGCTTGGACTCCCCCCGCAGCGAGGCGTTCAGGGACTGCGTGGGGGCAGGCCGGGGGCGGGGGGCCGGAGATAGTCGGCGGGTTGGGGAGCTGTCAGCCACTCTGCACGCGCTGGCAGAAAACGTGCCATAAATATGATACATGTTGACCCTAACTCAAACCATTTACAATCGATGCATTTGATAGTATTGCTATTCTGGTTATCGAATAGTACAACAATAATATCAAATGTCGTCGGTGCCAAACATGATATTACACCACACACAAACACACACACACACACACACACACACGCGCGCGCGCTCATTAATTACATGCACACGCCTTGTATACATGTTGCATGAGGGTATCTATGCACTGTATTCAGTGTGTACATGAGCACGAATGCACAAGCGACATGTGTTTATATTAGGTACCTCGTACAATAAAACTGCCACGGTGCATCCTACTGCATGATATACCCTATATAAACCCTATGATCCCCATCTACACGCCAAGAGTGCGGCGCGCCCCGGCATAACTGCAGCTGGTGCCATCATCAAATCGCTTGTGCCAGGGGGCGGGGCGGAGAGGGAATGGAAGGCGTGGTCGCTACAGCATTCCAGGGGGTGATGGTGATGGTGGTGGGGGTGGCGGTGGTGTGTGCGTGCGGGAATGGGAGAGGGGGTGAGCAAGTCAGCCACGGGGCGCGCCTTGATGCCCGCTGCCTGCTCCTCCGTCGGCAGCGCGCACTGAGTGCTCCCCCGCAGTCCCTCCATCTGTCGGCGCGCCCACCCGGACCGGCTCAGTAGCCCCCCATCCCCAGCCCCCCTGTCCCCCCACCGCCGCGACCCGCCCCCCCCCTGTGCCGCCGCCCTGGTGGGTGTGCACCTGCCCCGCCACCCGGAACGCCTCCGCCATGCCGTCCATGCCGTCGGGGCACTTGAACCAGCGGTCGCCCCGCAGGCTCTCCAGGTACAGGCCTGCGCCAGCGCCCAGCCCCAACGGCTCAGCATCAAGGGCAGCACCCCACCGCGCGGCCCCGAGCCCGCACATGCGTCCGCACCTGGCTGCTGCATGTACTCCCACGGCACGCGCGCAAAGCCCCACCCCTTGCCCTCCTCGCCCGTCTCCGCCGCCTCCCCGGAGCAGCGCATCTGCGGCCACGGAAGCAGCTTCAGCCTGATGAGGCGAGATCCCCCCCCCCCCCCCCCCATCCGGGGCTGCTGGAGCTGCATCGCGAGAGGTGGGCATGATTGGTGGGGGGGGGGGGGGGGGGGGAGGGGGGGGGCGCTTGCCTGGCTGAGCAGCTGGCTGGTTGCCTCTTGTGGCAACGCGCGGATGCGGTCCGCCAGGCTCTGCAGACAGCCACAGCGCAGGCTGGATTACTGCGGAAGCAAAAGGTCATCCAGGGAAAGGTGGAGAGGGGGCGGGGGGAGGGGGGGAGTGCTTCACTCGCCTGCGAGGTGCTCGCCCCCCCGGAAGGCGCCTGGTTGTCCGCCATCGCAGGGCAACCGCTGGGAGCCGGTCCGTCAGGCGCGGGAACTCATGTCACCACGCCCGCTTGAGACCACAGCGCCGCTCCGCTGCCACCGCGGGATGAAGCTGTGCGTGTGTTTGTGTTTGTGAGGGGGCGGACGAAGTGTGTGTGGGTGGTGGCGGGGGGGGGGGGGGGGGGGGGGGGGGGGAACAGTCTCGGCCGGGTAATGGGTCGACGGCAGGCTGGCAGCGAGGAGAAAATAAGAAGTAACTCCTGATAGCGACTTCTACTGAGATATCTGGAGATAAAGATGCGGTCTGGGCCCAAGTGAACGCGCTGCGGGAAGAAGATGATGCCCTGCTCACCTTGAGTGCTGACCCTCTTCGCGCTTCCGTCTAGCACTGCCAATAATCGGTGGGACGGAGTAGTGCTGATGATGCCCAGCAGCCCAGCGCCAGGCCGGCGCGATCGGGGCGCGGGTAGGTCGTGATATGCAGTGTTGATCGCGCTGTTGATAAAGCAGACTGAAATTTGTATTTATTGAGGTCATCAAGAATTGTTTTAAGGATTGTTATATATGTAGATAGCGACCTGGTCGCTATGGTCGCACTGGGGGTAGCAAAACAATCCTATACTGCGTACCCTGTGTGCTACTACGGTTACTACATATATTTCTGTATGGAAATGTTGTATAATATGATCTATCTATTCATTATTTTTATCCAGCATCAGCACTTTACTCGGTAGTGGATATTCATCATCAGCCCTACTACGAGTAAAAGTAGAGTTCGCCTCGGGCCTGTGGCAGAAGCCGCCCCAGCGCTTGACCTTCGGCGCGAACTGCAGTCATATAGGTCTGGCATAACCATTAGACCCTTGCCTCATGGGCCAAGAACATGAACCGGGTAAACTCGGGACACGGGCCCGGATATCGCCCCATCAGTACATGCTACAGGAACAGTATAAACAGATTTTATTATTTTTTGAATTAAATCCTGTACATATTCATTGTTAAGTACTTACCGGAGGTTAGGCAGACATAACGAGTGGCGTGGGCAGTCAATTCGCGTCGCTACTCGTGAACTCTTCTACCGGCTGTCGATGCTCATACGCAAGACGCGTCAAACTTTCTAGGACGTTCCAAGTTTCTGGAGTGCTACTTGGCAGCGGATGGCAAGCAACTGTCGCCAGCTGACCGTCGCGACAGCTCCCGATCTCACAGTCCACAACACTCCAACACTACTGGGTGGTGTTGGAGGGGCCCACTGCGCTCATCCCTTTTGATGTAGCGCTTCTCGCACTACAACAATCGCACATCGCACCGCGATGTGGGGGAGGCAACGTCTATCGACTTAGCCCTTCGCCCGTGCCAGCAGCACGACGCTGCCGCGCGGCATTCGCTCGTCTCATCATGCCCAACCACGACGGCGAAAAAGGCAAGACGCATGCGACGAGCGCCGGCTCGTCTACCGTCTCCCATGCCGTTTCGCCGAGCTAAAGGCCACGGTGGCGAATATCGCACTCAGCTTCTTCGCTGCGGGAAAAGCTCCTTGCCCCCCAGCGGCCTGACGGCACCAACCCATCCAACGGAGCTACGCGCGCTCGCCGCCCCAAGCGCCGCCGCGAAGCGCATTGTGGGGGGGAGCGGGGGGAAGGGGGAGGGGGGGGCTTTTAAAGGTCGCCGCTAAAGGGGATGGTGGTTGTCCGTTGGTGCTGCCGGTGTGGCGCATCAAGCAAATAATAATGCAGAGCGTGAAGGCGGTGGCGGGGGACGCGACGTTCCTCATCGCCCAGGCGTGGCGGTCCGTTTAGCACCGGCAAGGATGATTTGGGGGGTATGCGGCCCTGCCTGAGGTGGACGAGCGCCGGGATGCGCGGGGCTGAGCTGCCGAGTGTGCCCAACATAAGATGTATATGGAGGGGCTCGCCAGTCGGTCAGCCGCCATGCTGTCCAAAGGTGGCCGCGCATCGGTGAACTACAACGACGTCGGTGAGCGCCCTCCCCCCTCCCACCATCACCCACCCCAACACCCAGTGCGTGCATGATCCGGCGACTGCGTGCTTCGTGTAAGGCGACTACATACCTCATTCGGGAAGACTGCATACACTCTTTTTTGCGCATGGTTTCGCGATTCAGCTAGCGCCAGGCCTCTCCGCGGCCCTTCCACCGCGGCATTTCGCTACAAGACGCCACGGACGCGCAGCTACGGTGGTGGAGCGAGGAAAGGTCAAGACTAGTCCAACTTGGAGCCCTAGAACCGGGAGTAACGAGTCGCTACGTGTCACGCGTTTTTCTAGTTCAAAAGCCGGGCGGCAACACCAGTAAATTTGCGGCTTGTCAGTGATCGATTTGCGCCAGCATCTCAACCTCTACTTCGCGGGCTACGACATGTGGTTCGAGACGCTCCGGAGGCTGCCCTACTTGGCGTGTCGGGGTGATTGGGCTTTCTCTTTCGACCTCCATGGCTACTACGCCATGGGTCTGAGAGAAAATGTCCCGGACTACTTCACGATCAACATAGGGTTCTCGGAACTTTGTGGCGCTTCGCGGCGCTACCCATGGGCAGGTCGCTCAGCACTTACTACTTCTACATCACCCCAGTCGGCGTGATGGTACGCTACCTCCGCCAACCGGACTTCGTGACCTACGCGCGGTCATCCCGGCCCTCGCTTCGACGTTCGCGTCGGCGCAAGGCGCATGGCGTCTGCCTATTGCCGTTCGTCGACGGCTTCGTTCCTCTTTGTCGCTCTGTCTCGCCAGGTGGCGTTACGGCTACTACGCGCGATGGTGGACCGACTGTGGGGACGATGGGGCCTAGCCCACCACCCCCAGAAAGCCCACCCCGAGCCTGCCAAGCGCCTCTAGCAGCCATGCCTCAATATCGACTATACCGAGATGCGCTTCTCCGCCCCGTCCAAGACGAAGCTCGAGCGGTTGGCGGCCCTCGCCTGCGACTTGCTATGCCGCGTTATACGCCGCCGCCGCCGCCGCGTACCCGCGCGTGTGCTCGCTGCGTTGGCGGGGACGAAGGGGCAGTTCATGTATTTGGCCACCCCCCCGCGCGCGCTTCTACCTCCGTGAGGCGCACATCGTCATGGCGCCCTTCCGGTCGTGGAGCGGAGATGTCAAACTGATGAGGCAGTTAATCCGCGACTTGGAGTAGTGGTGGCGCGGTGTACCCAACACGCACATTGGCGCTGCCCCGATTTTGCCGCCGGTCGAATCGTGCTACCTGCGCACCGATTCCATCCAGTACGGCTGGGGAGCGGTACTGAACGAGCGCGCGGAGGCGTGCGGTTCTGGTACGAGGAGGACCGGGCGCAGCACATCACGTACAAGGAATTGAAAGCGGTATGTCTCGCGGCCCACGCCTTTCTCCCTCATCACTTGGTCGGGCGCATTGTACTGCTTCACGAGGACAACCATGCGGTATTCCACGTGCTCTCTTACATCCCGCTCCCCAATACTTATGGCGGAGCTGCGCGGACGGTGGTACTTACAGGATGTACATGATAGTGGGTTACGCGTACGGTATATCCGCTCGACAACAAACGCGTGGGCAGAAATATTGTCACACGAGGTGAACAGATCGGATTGGGCGGTCCATCCTCGTATTTTCCGGTAGTACGTCAACGGATTGTGGGCCCCTCACGGTGGATCGGTCCGCCGCCACCATGGGGAACGCCCAGGTAACCCCGCCCGTACAATACTCGATGGTGGGATCCTCGTACGGAAGTAGCAGTGGACTCGCTGTCCCTATCGGACGACACGTGGCGCCGCAAGGTGAAGTGGTGCAAACCCCCTTTGGCCGGATGGACGACCTCGTCCTCCTGCTCAAGCTGCGCCAATCGGGCGCTGCTGCTACGGTGGTCGCACCGGCGTGGTACGATCGGCCATAGATGATGCAACTTCACGACATGGTTGCATGCTGATGTGTTGCAATACCCCTTCCCGCGAATTGTTTATTCCAGGGTGGCTGGGCGCGCGCGTCGGCGTCGGGCCGCCGCGCTACAGCGTGTTGGCTTGCTCTTCTCCGTCCCGTTCCGTCTTTTTCTACCGACCCCGTCGTACCGGACTCGCGGAATTGAATTCCAGTTCCACGGCGCCGAGCGCGCGCAGTCGCGCGCCGCCACAGTACACCATCATGCCCTCGGTCGCGCCGGTACCCCGGGCGGCTAGCATGCGCGCGGGCGCGCTCCGCCAGGTGGGCGCGGACGACATCGGTCAACGCGCAGCGGACTTTCTGTCCACCACTACGCTAAAACGGTCACCGCGATCATTCGCATCATACTCGCCGGAGCTCAACCCCTTCATGGAGTTTTGTGCGCATAAGGGAGTCTCCCCGCTGCACTACGTAGACACGCCGCTCGTTGTTCGCTACATCGCGTGGGTTGGTGGCCGTGGACGCAACAAGGCCAGGGCTTGTCAGCCCTACCAATAAGAAATGCTTTCGGCGATCAACACCTTCTTCCGCGACGACATGTTGGAGCCCGTTGCGCTTGGCCCCTTGGTGAACCAGGCCGTCAGCGGCCGGAAGCAGCCCCATGTGGATACCAGTGCCGCGGACGTCCGCGTGCCTTTGCCTTCGCACGTCGCCCTTCGTGGTGCGCACGGCGCGCGCCTATGCCATGCAAAACGACCATGCCTGCGATAATTGGTACATTTTCCGCACGTGCCTCGGTACAACCGCGGTCCTTTTTTTTTTGCCCAACCGGTCACAGATGAGTACCATCAATCGGATCGAGGATGTCGCGTTTGACTCCCGTGCGTACGATCACGCTTTTCCGTCGCTCGGGAGCAGGCAAAGACCCACAATCCGGACGAATTGGTACCGGCTCTCCAGACTTCGCGGTCAACCCACCTGGAGATTGCGGATCTCCCGTTGGCGTTCGCTCGTTACCGGGCTACCGTGCTCCCCGCGACTAGCGTACGCATTTTTGGCTGCCACCCATGGTGACCGCCCCGGATGAATCATGGACTTTGGACTACACAATTACCCAGTGGATTACCGTCGCCTACGATGCCCTCGTCGAGCGCCCGCTCCCCGGCTTCGTCTGGACATCGCACAGTTTGCGCAACGGCGGTAGTGCGTTGGCCGCTTCCGCGCAGCGGGCGTTCCACCACTGCTCCCCAAGATCTGCTCGGACGGCGACTGTGTGGACGGCAGCAACGTCACTCGACCACACTTACATCCTTTCTGGAATTCTGGACTCTGCCGGCGGCCATTTCGTTTTGATTCTCCTATTTGACCCCGATGACCTTTTGGCCGGCGCCGTCATCCACTATCCGCTGACCGTTTTCCGGGCGTGGCCCGTGCCTTATTTCGGCTTTCCTGGGCGGCAAATTGAGACTCGCACTGTGTCTAATCAATATTCAGTACTCAGCTGAGGTAGCGCAGACATACCGAGTGGCGCGGGCAGTCAATTCGCGTCGCTACGTGGTGTTCTTTCGCCCCCGGGACTAGCAGTGAAACCCCTGCAGCGTCTCTACGTGGTACGTTTTTTCCGCCCCCGGGACAGGACTGGCACCAGTGAAAAAACCCTACGTGGTACTCATCG
This sequence comes from Tetraselmis striata, assembly GCA_006384855.1. NCBI lineage: Eukaryota > Viridiplantae > Chlorophyta > Chlorodendrophyceae > Chlorodendrales > Chlorodendraceae > Tetraselmis > Tetraselmis striata. The sequence continues at coordinate 109,016 of VCJN01000658.1, forward strand.
TGCACACCGACCGTCGCTGGCTCGCTGCCCATCTGCAAGACGCGCCGGTACTTTCTAGACGCCTTGTAGCCAAGTCGCCCGCTCCTCGCAAAACGATATTCGCACTAATTAACTGGATTAGTCTTGATGAAGCATGAAAATCGTACTAACTGGTACGTTGCTCGCGACGATGCGCGATATCGATAGTACCTGTACAGGTCCGTACAGGTAGTCAGCATCGTCGTCGTCGTCGCGTCATCGCTATTAGCGCTAGTATAAACCTGCTGCAATATACTATATCCTCGTATGCGTCCCGACTACGTACACTCTGGCTTTCCGCGTGTCCTATATAGGCGATGCTTATTCAAATTAGGCCCCAGCTTCCACCGCTTCAGGACGCGTGCGCCGTGCATGGGGCACGGCAGCAGTGGAATAGCAGCACATCCGCCAGTCGACAATTTGTCGGCGGCTTCCGCCGCTCGACGATGCGTCAAGGTCCCGCTAACACCAGGCCGCCGGGACCACGACGGAACGCCACTACCTGGGCCGAGGCATAAATTCAGCGACAGCGTCCATCGATATTCATTTCCGTGTCGACACCAATACGGCGTCCACTCACCACTATCTGCCCCCCTCCCTCCCCCCTTTCCCCTTCAACACAGCTCTCCGACTGCGACTGGGTGGGATATAGACCTGCTCGGCTCGAGTGCGAACGTAAGCTAGCTGCTCGGGGTACTGGTATCGGATCACAGGCATCATATATCGGGCGACTGGGCTTCTTACTCCCCCTGTGCACACTCACATCGGTGACTCACACTCACCGATGGCGACCAAGGAATCAAACACCCCAGGGGCCGGCGAGCACGGGCACGCCGTTCGGCCCGTCGGGAGTCGGCTAGAGGTGCTGTCCGCGACGCTGTCGCACGTGGTCGACGAGCCGACCCGAACGGCTCGGCCGTACACAGGCTTCTTCAACCTCCTCAAGGGCTGCCTCGGCTCCGGCATCCTGGGCCTGCCCTTTGCCTTCAGCCAAACCGGCTGGGCGCTAGGCCTGATCTTCCTGTTTGTCACCGCCATAGCGAGCGCCTACGGCCTGTTCCTGCTGTCAGCATGCGCGCACAAGCTTGGCGGAACGAGCACCTCGTTCAACAGGCTCGCGGGAGCGACGTACCCGTGGACCCGTGCGCTGGTTGACTTTCTGATCATCTTCAACTGCGTAGGCACCGCGATATCCTACCTGGTGGTGATCGGCCAGAATCTCAGCGTCCTGAGCACCAGCATTTTTGGCATATCTCCTGCTTCGTTCTTCGCAACTGAGACTTTCTGGAAGATTTTGGTGTTCTGGGGAGTTATCGCTCCCCTGGGATCCCTCAGCCGACTGAGCATGCTCAAGTACTCCTCCATCATCGGTGTCATCTTCATCTTCTACATCACACTCATGACTCTGGTCTACGCCGTTGCCCCCTCGGTCGAACCCTGCCCGGACGCTGGCGGCGCGCCGCATTGCGGTGGCGAAGTCGTGGTGTTTTCGAGCCATGGCGAGAGCATCATGGCCGCCATCCCCGTCTTCGCCTTCGCCTTCACGTGCAGCGAGAACATTTTCCTGGTATACAACGAGATCCGGGAGCCATCTGTGAAGAGGATGCGTGACTTGGTGGGTAACCCCGTCGCCATTGTGGCAACCATCGTCTTTGCTACCACCGCAATGTCCACCTACCTGACCTACGGAGACAACATTACGAGCGACCTTGTCCTGAGCTACCCCGCCAAGGACGTCGCGGTCGCGATTGCCGACCTGGCCATCGTCTTCATTGCCACCGCGGGCTCGCCCCTGAAGATCCACCCAGCGCGCCAGTCCCTCACCACACTCTCGTACTACCTGCTGAGTTTCACCGGCAAGGACCCCCGCAGCTGGTGGGGCGGCAAGTTCCCTGTCTTCCTCTACATGCTGAGCACCGCCACCCTCCTTGCCGCCATCTTTTGCACCGGCATGCTCACCAGTAATTTGGGGGTGATCTTCAGCATCATTGGCGCCGTCGCCTCGACGGGCCTCATGTTCTACCTGCCCGGCCTTGGATTCTTCAAGCTGTTTTCTGAGGATTACAAGCAGGCGAAGGCGCAGCTCCAGGGCAACGGGGACGCAGAGATGGGCACCATCAAGCCGAGCTCCAAGGCAACGGATGAGACATCCTCGCAGGTGTTTGAGCACAGCTGGCTTCGGGTTCATATCTGGGCTTCATTGGTGCTCGGCATCATGGGAGTTGCCCTGATGCTCGTATCCCTGGTGAACATTGCGCTGACATACAAGTGATCGGCGAATTGCAAAGTTGAAACCTGCCCTCGTTCGAACCCTTATTGGCGGCAGCCAAGAGACCACAGAGAATTGCTGCTCTGCACAACTGATACATATATACAACAAGAATCTGTGCTAATTATTGTAATAAACATATCCTGTTTTGTCCACATTCATGACAATTACATTAGTAACACTATCTTATGTAAATTAATGGAACAGTGTATGACCCGCAGCGCTGGATGTTTACATCAACGGTCGAATGCATTTGACTCCTTATCAGCACCGCCGATAACCTTCTAATGCGGCGGCATCATCCATAACACAAACACCTTGCCTGTTGCTTTCCGCTACTCGGCAGTATCCTCATTCATTGTCCGGTAAGATGATGGCTGGACTCTTGCATTTACACGCGCTACTTCTCAGTATGGGCAATGGGCAATAAGCACATGCAATTCTGTCGGTGATCAGTTTATCATGGCGGCCCTCACAAAAGAAGACCGCTGCGGCAGCTGCCCCCCCATTCATCTTCACCAGCTTGGTTGATATGCAGCCTTATCGCCCGTCCTTATCACATCAGGCATGGCGACTAGCAACAGTCCGAGGTAGCATGGCCTGTGACGCAAGCCCACGGCTGTGGGATTCAGGCGGTTCGGACCGCCAGCTCCAGTATGAGTGGTCCCAGGGACAACCTTCCCAGTAACACAGCATCTCCAGCCGACGCCGCTCTGTTGTTTGAGACTATGTTACCCTGACCAATGTGCAGAGGTGCTCTTGCGCAGCACCTCCAGGTGCACGCTGCCAGTCATCTAGCGATGTCGCAGGTTGAGAGCAAGTCGGCGCCCGACAGAGATAATCGGTTGATTAGAAGAGACCCTCGCGCACGCTGCTTTCATGTGTGGGGGCGCGGCAAGACAAGGGGGGGGGGGGGGGGGGAGGGGGGGTTGCTTGGTGGTGCGCTGCCGGTACATCCAAGAAATAAACTATCACCTCAACTTATTGAGTGTACGGGGTGGAACAACTCCACTGCAACGTGTTTCGCTGCCTTATCTGTGTTCTTTGATTGTCATGAGATTGGTACAATGCAGCGCGCTATCAAGCATTCGAGCCTGCATAATGTAGGAATAACGGCAATCTCTCTTAAATATGTTCTGGTTTTTTAATATCTGTCTTATTCCACAACTTACCTGTTCTCATATTCATGCCATGCCGCTATAAGGCAGGACAGAAATCGGGCATACTCAGCGTATAGTCCGGGTGCAACTTGACGATTCACTGCTTGATCCCAAATGTGCTATGCTGCCACACAAGGTGGGCGATAGTTTAATGGGCTTGCCTGTTTGCCAATATTACAAAGACTACATTGTGAAAGAGTTTGTTTAATATCAGAGTTACGTAATCCCATTCATCGATTACTTCAATGATGACCTGGAAATCTGTTGGAATGTTCCTCAGTCTGCATTCACATCGGTAGTGGCAATTGGCTGAACGCATTCGGCGTCTTTATTAAATATGACATGATGAACAAAGTTGTCACCGCCAAATGTTTACCCCCCCCCCCCCCCCCTGGAGTTGGACAAAAACCTCCAGAAGCTTGGCGATGTCCTTTTTGGTTCATCAGGTCGATCGTGTGCAACTCAGGAGGGGGTGATCAGGCCGCTATGTACCCATGAGCACATCGCGCACGCAAGGGCCATCCCTACTAATTTATGTAATAATCAGCGTGATGATACCTACTGTTGTAACACTAAAACAGGTAATGGCAACTATTGTGCAATTAATGGATATAGGAGTGTAATCACTCTGTCGGAATGACTTAATTAATGAGACCGTGATAGAATAGGGTGAGAAGTGTGCAATTGTGTGCGTGGCCTACGCTGGATTGGGGTTGACATGTCAGGAGCTATGCAACATGCCGAGTTACGCAGGCAGACGTGGTAAATTGCGCGGCAGCCGGGCGCACCTACAAAGCGTCTCACAGGCATCTTCCGGAAGCACTAGGGAGAAAGCATGGTTATTTCTAATTAAGCAACGTCAGAGTTTTAATAAACTAGCAAGGAAGGCAGTGCTGTGAATGCATGCTGGGCGCCAGCAGGCCATGGCAGCGATACTGAAGCCCTGTGACTAAACCATTTTGAGCGGAGATGAGGTTATTATTTATGAAGCACGCGAAGCGCATTGTTGTAATAGAACCTTGGCCGTATAACCATGGGACCATTTCTCATTTGCTGTTTATAGAAAACGTCGGATTTAAATAATCAATCGCTGCAGAATCCGCACCTACTGTGTCGCGAGGAGCGGTGCCCAGCAGCATCCACAGTGCCGCAGACCACAGGAGTGGCACAAATCTTGCCTACAGCAAGCCCACGTACTCAATGTCGCAGAGGTACCGCTGCTTCAACGCCGTACGCAGTGGTTGCTCTCCTGTAATATCACGTGTACTGATCGCGGCCCGCAGGAGCTGCTCCAGGAGGACCATGTCGAGGCTCTGCAACTTGGACTCGAAGGCTGCCTCAAGTGTCTCAGCGGGGGCCAAGCCGAGCGTGCAGGCCCTTGATCTTGCAGAACGTCTCCCGGACAATCTTCAGCACCTGTCCAACGTTTGTCACGGGCTGGATTCGCTTGCGCTCGAGCTCCTGAAAGGCTTCAGAATCGGTGGGGAGGGCGCTCCTCGCCATCTCGATCATGCGGGTGGGAAGAGTGCGATCGCGGTGGACCAGCCTCTCGAAGTCCGTCTTGCGTTTCTCAGGATTCTTCACGGCCCGAAGGCTTTCCATGGCAGCTCGGAAGGGAGCAGTGCCACGGAGGGAGTCAGGAAGGTCGCCGTCGATGATCCACTGCTTTGCCATCTTGTACATGCCCTCAGCGCGGTGCTCTCGCATGTGCACGTGGAAGTCCCCACGCACAAGCCTCGCCCCATCAGTGACCCGGACGATGCCTTGGTTCACCTCCAGATGTAGCCCCTGTTCTCCTAGGGCTGCGTCGAGGGCCGGAGAATTGTACTGAAAGCCATCATGAGGGCTCCTCAGCAGCATTGTCTGCTCTGTCGCACCTTGGTACATGAGCTCGTTGACTGCGCCGACGCTCCACAGCAGACCGAGCTTGCGCGTCATCTCTGCAGATGAGAACCTGGTGTAATAGTATTCCAGCCGCTGCTGTGATTCCTCCGGGAGCTCACACCAGGGGATGGTGCGGTAAATGCTCGCCAGGCTCTTGCGTGGTTGACTTGCCGGCGCCCCACGTGCGTTGCCATTTCGCCTCTCTTGCAGTGGCTGAGGACGACGAGCGTCATCAGGGTTGACGAATAAGTTCATGTCTGGCCTCGATTTGTCGTCGACAACGTGGACAATGACATCGCGAACGTCTCGAATGTATCCCGGAGGATCAGCACCGGTGTCCGCCTCGTCGTCGACAGCCTGGATAGCATACGCCACTCGAATGCGAGTTTTCTGATACTCCTCCCTCTTGAACGGTACTTGGGAGCAAGCCCTCTCAAGCACGCCGCCCACAAATCGTGACGCGCCTGTTCTCGGAGCGGACACGACATACTGCTCGCTCTCCCGGGCGCGCGCGATACGATGAGCGGTTACTCCTGCGTCGGTGCGGTGGCATTTGCAACGTGCAACTGTCAGCATCGCACCTTCGGCGTGACGTTCCACCTTTTATTTCGCACGTGAACTGCGGATCAAGCGCATACTACGGGTGTATTGAACACCTGCCGCCGAGCTCCATCGGGTACTCCTGCCACTCGGCGAGCTGGGCGCGGCAGAGCTGCACAGACAGCGATCTTACGCCACAGCCAATGAGGCATCGGGCGGGGGTGAAAGGGGGGGGAGGGGGGGCGAGGGGGTACGCTCAGTACAAATTGCCCAAAGGCGCCCCGTCGAGAGGGATTTAGGTCTGATGAGGTTTGCTGCCCGAACAGAATTAAAATGTATTTTCCAAATCGCACTTTCCGTAAGGTGTACGAAAGACCCGAAAGACCCGCTGGGCAGACATATGACGCGGGCACGATGGGAGAGGCGAACGTTCTGTGTGACTGTGTGTGTGGGGGAGAGGGAGGTGTGGGGGAGGGGGGGGGGGGAGGGGGGGGGGAGGCAAACGTATTAGGTATGCGGACACTACTCTTACTGAGTCATACAGGGACAGGCCTCGCCGCACAAATACCGCGAACCTTTGCGGAGGGAGTGCTCGGGGGCTGCTGATACTACTAGTCAGAAGCGTGGTTTGTAGCTAGGATTGAGTATCGGGGGTGTAGCGACTGTGCTGCTGATGTGTAGTCAGGGCAACGACTACCGAATAAATACAATTTCCCTTACCAGTACGTACATACACATCAGGTCGCAACATAAACTTGCCGAACACCCCTGGCCTGGCTGCCCACGACACTGAGCTGCTCGTGGAGACTCCATCGCGTGTCTGTCTGCCTTGCATTGGACCTTCTGTGCTGTGCCGAGCTGTGCCGTGCCGAGACTCCTCGCCTGCAAACAGGAATCTGTGGATGGTCAGCGTGCCTTGATTCCGCTTCCCGCTGGCGCGCGCGCATATCCCGGTCTTGTTGCCGTCTTGCAACTCGCACTACGGGTACCAGTACTGCTCGTTATTTTCCGGTTTCTGCCCTGTTTGCTGTTTCTGTATACTGTACCTGATGTTTCATGCTCAGCACCGAACCGACGCCGGACGGTGGGGAACTGCAGCCTCACCTTTTGTACGAGGTACTGCAGGCGCGCGCGCGATTGGGCGTCGCATCATTCCAGTTCCATAGTACACGGTGCGATTAACGTTTAATCATCTAAAATTCGATGCAGTGTACTAGCGAGTAGATGGCGCGATGATGCTTATTAATAGTACCTCGTACTCTATTCATACCATCCTGAGACCGGCACGGCACGGCACGGCTCGGCTCAGCGCAACAGCAGAGCAGCAGCAGTACGGGCGGTATCGCCGGTAGCATCAGCAGCTGGCATCGCCGCGACGACGACGATAAATACAGTCGCTAGTGGTAATTGCACCAGGAGTGAGCAGAATCACTCGACCAACAGCCATCGATTCGACAGTACGCAATAAGACCCCTACTACCGCAAGCGTTCGTAAGCCATCATTGCTGTCAGAAAAGTGCTGACTTGAGTATCCGTTTGCCACAGTATAGTGTATGTAACGCGTCGTGCTCGGCACTCTCCATAGTGCGATCGTCGTCATCCCACTTTACAACTCCACATAATTGTTGCTGATGTATTAGGCGTGTGCTGACACTTACATCCATCGGTCTACCCTTCCGCAAGCATTAATCCACGCAACCGCCGAACCCTTTAAAAGAAGGTTGCCGAGTCAACCAGAAACACCACCTGCCCCGATCACCTTTACGAAGCTACCCAGCAGCCGCACCTGCCGACGATACATCATCGCCTGCCCTCGTGGAGCCCGACGACCGACCATCGCAGTGAGTTCCGCCACCACTTCCATGTTACTGTTCAGTCCTGGTTCAATGCCCATTTGCATAAACTTTCGATCCCCCCATAAGACGCAACAGGACTCTATCAGCCGCATCTCGCACTGCGTCGTCATAGGAAGAGCTTTCGATCTCGATGATGAGCGATTTGCTCCGCCCCATGCAGCGCAATTATTCCTTGTTCTCGTAATTGCGCAGTGTCGTTGCACTCCGTAGGTTCACACTCAACATTAGGCAGCAGCCTGCGACACCAGCGGTAGCTAGCGGCCTCGCTGCTCGATACATCTCCCACATTCTACACCTCACCCCCAAAACGCGCTCCTTCGCTGTAGTAACATACTTCAGACTAACTATTAATAGGTTGCCCGCCATCTGTCCCTGCGCTTTTTTATTGGCTTCATGATTGTCAAAAACTGACTTCGGGAACTCCATGTTTTCTTTATAACCAGGCATGGACGCCACTTCAGCGACAGTGAAGGTGACTGGTCTCGACGCTCTCACACACGAGGAACAAATTTACGAGGTATGGCTCTGCACAACCCCATGGCCAGTAAGCCTCATTTACCAGGACCAGGTCTTATCGAACACATCATAGCTTCGTTTTTATGGCGCCTGTCTCCGGAAATGGTCCACATGAAGGCGGTGCATGCATATTGGCTTACCACCGCAGGTTTTCTGCAAGTGCGGTGACATCAAGCGCATCGTGATGTGTATCAGCCCCTCCACGCGTAAGCCTGTCGGCTCCTGCTTTGTGGTGAGGCTAGCTCCCTGGACCTGATTCTCTTGCTCAAGTTAAGACCGCGGTTGCGTAGTGTTTTCATACTATACTGGTACAAGAACGCTCCTTAGACGTGGCAACACAACTCATGCAATTCCGCAGGTGTTCTACACCCAGGCAGACGCAGGAGACAGCGTGAGCTACCTCCATGGCACCACCATTGACGGAAAGACCCTACGTGTCACCATGGACCCAGGCTACACCGTGGGTCGCGAGTTCGAGGACTCCAATGAGAGGGTCCGCGCCAACCCCGCCCATCGTCAATGCACTCTTTGCACATGCCATACGCTGCTCCGAGCCTTTCTTGCGCCTACTGCATTTTCTGATCTGCTTGTTACGGTGGGCTATATTCGACTATATTCAGCTTTTGATATGTATCAATTGCCCATCCGCATTCATCGCCCCTCAGGCCACCGTGGTGCCTGGTACCAGCGACACTGGCTACCCTTGTCACATTGAGGCCGCCGGTCTTGTCCCTGGCAAGCGCGCCACCGACTCCAACGGCAAGTGCGCCTGTGATGATGGCAGAGAGAAGGTGCGGCCTAGCCGAAACGGGTCGCATTACTTCTGTCCTCCACCAGCCAACATGCACAGCTGTGTTCTCAAATACAGCCCCCCCCCCCCCTCCTTCCCGACGATTTGTAGGCTGCTGCGGCGAGTGTCCATGTGGGCAGCCGCAGCAAGCGCAGCAAGACTGCGATCGTTTGGCAAAAGCCGGACAATCTGAGCTTGAAGACGGAGACGGAGGAAGCTTGGAAGGACCCGCGCAACAACCCACATGTGGCTCAGGTGGGTAGCCCACCCCTCTCCGGGAATGACATATGTCTGTCTGTGCTTACATACCCCATGTTGTAAGTGTGCATATTGTTTGATTACATTTGTTTCAATAAACATTGTTTGAAGTGTTTGTTTGAACATATCTTGTTCGAGGTATGTATAAATGAAATATATAATACATATTTTTATAATGTATATGTATATGGATGTATTTAGATTTGTGTATTGACATATGTAGAAAGGTATGTATATTTTTTATACATACACATATATGTATATATATATATATATCTTTGTATATACATATATACAATTATCTGTATAATACCATATGTATATGTATATATATATACATATATTGATTTGTATATATACATATATAGAAATATATTCATATACGATCTGTATTTACACACACATATGTACACGCACTGAGAGTGCACGTGCTGGCCGCCCTCAGGTGTATCTCAACAAGGGCGCCGGGTACAAGGCGCACACCGACATCCCCTTCCAGCGCACCCTGACCGACGATTTCCCTCGGCAGCAGTACCGCCGCCGGCAGAACGAGCAGAAGACGGTGATCCACTGGGGGCAGCGCAAGCTGCTGATGTCCGAGATTGAGTTCCTGACGATGTATGGCAAGCCAGGTCACCCGGTGGTCTACGCTGGTGCGGCGCCCGGCACGCACATTAAGCACCTGGCGCAGCTGTTCCCGGAGCTAGACTTTGTGCTGGTCGACCCGGCGCCGTTCAACCTTAAGGAGACGGCGCAGGTGACGCTGCGTCAGGAGCTGTTCACGGATGCGGTGGCGGCTGAGTTCACTGGGCGCGCGCCGCTGTTCATTAGCGACATCCGTGCGGCGGACTGGCAGGAGATGGGGGAGGAAGAGAACGAGAAACAGGTACGAAGCCTTATTTATATTGTCTGATATTTGATAGCATGGTATTTAACAGATCTTTGGTATTATATGACACCTCGGATATATATGTGGCATAATTGTTATGCAATTCAGTATTCCTGTCTGAATATTGCTGATAAATGGTGCCATATTGCTGTTCGCAGGTGCAAGATGACATGGCTGCGCAGTGGCGTTGGCATGAGATCATGCAGCCGCTGAAGAGCATGCTCAAGTTCCGCCTGTCATGGCGGTCCGGCACCACACGCTACCTGTCAGGCACCGTCTACCTCCCGGTGTGGGGGCCCATCACGACCACCGAGGCGCGGCTTGTGCCCGATGACGGCGGCGCGACACGTGAGTACGACAACACGGCGTACGAGCAGCAGATGTTCCACTTCAACACCACCACGCGCGTCGGGCTATACCCGCACGGCGGCGCCGGCGTGGGCCTCTGTCACTGCTACGACTGCACAGCGGAGGTGGCCATCCTGAGCGCCTACCTCTCCAGCCGGGGCCGGCTGCCGCACAATCCCGATGTCCTCGCGAAGGCCATCTCCCAGCTGAGCAGCGAAGCATCGGCGGCGTGCGCGGTTCGCCGCACGCTGGCGGACCCCAACTCCGATCCCGAGGCGCGCAAGCGCGGTATCCGGCAGCGGCAGTGGATCGACGGCATGCCGGCGTATGCCGCCGCCAGGCAGCGAGATCAAGGCCAGTCTTCGTCCTCGTCAGATGCGAGCGCGCGCTACGGCCCCGGGGCGCGGCTGCTCGCGGGAATGGGCTACCAGCCGGGCGCGGGGCTGGGACCCTCGGGCACCGGGATGCGCGAGCCGCTGGCGCCGCGCGCCCCGCAGCAGCCCAACGTGCGCCGCGGCCTCGGCTTCTCGATGTGCAACAGGCTGACGCCGCGCGAGGCAGCGGCTGAGCGGGAAGGGCAGGGCGCTGAGAGCGGCGGTACTGCGGGGAGCGCCGGGGTTCCGGGCAGCGGCCAGGCGGAAGTGGCCGCTGCCGCCATCGGCTGCGGCCCCGACGACGATGGTGGGCCGAGCCGCTCTGAGAAGCCGGCAGCAGGTGAAGCCTTTCCCGGCAACCCCCCTTCATTCTGACTGAACTCGTCATCACGTATTCATGCATACAATACGTGTTCCCGTAGACGCATGTGCTCTGACTGCTTGCACTAATATAGCAAATCATGTACACGATCCATACAAATTATGTACTATATATTCTTAGTATGCTAAAATAACTGATGGAGCAGTATCTGAGTGGTACGCAATCCTGGATCGTGTGCTCTTGAGATCCCGCGGCGGAACGCGGAGGTGACACTCGACCCGCCATCCGGCTGTGCTTCGCAGAGCGCTTCGAGCTGGTGCTGACGAACAACCCCGCGCAGCCACACGTGTACCGGGAGGTCGCGACCGGGCGCGACAGCAAGCGGCCACCGGCTGTGGCGGGCTGGGAGGTGCGCAAGCGATCCTCGTGCGACGCGTACTACTACTACCACCCCGCCACACGGGCGACACAGTACGAGGTTCCACAGGACGAGCCGACACAGTAAAAACCCTAAACCTGCACGCTGGCATTGCGTGGCTTCAGTTGATAGTGGGCTGCCACCACCCCAGTGCCAGTTTTCATCTGAGGGGGCAACCTGTTGGTAACATTCTCACGGAATGTCAGTCAATATTCTGGTCCTGCGAACGCAAGACCACAACCACAGCTCGGCGTTCTGCGCGAGTCTGTGGTTCCTTTTTTAGTTTGTGATTTTTTTTCAATCACTAGATCTGTAACAGCGCATGATGGTGAACTTGATGAAGTCGGTGTGGCAAGCGAGCACAGCGGGGCTTCACTGCCGGTCGCTAAATGCAAAGCCATGATTGCCATGCCGGGAGGTTGGGGACCATAGCGTATGGCAGTACAGGCTTGTAGCACGGGCGGGAACGTCTTTTTTCAGTGCAAAACTGCTGAGAACACGTGGCAAGTATTCTAATTATAATATATCATAAATAATCATAAATAAGTATTATAAATATAAATTTAATAGCACAATACACGCGACATGTGACATGTGACTTCCCGTTTGCTTTGCTTGGTGAGGGTGCACTCTGTTGGAAACTACACTTTCATTACAAAAGTCATTATAAAGCACATTGCCTATTATGCGAAAGCATTTCGAGGGTGTAAGCACCCGCTTTCACGCATTCGATTTCGCAATGTATCACCAAGGGGGTCGGTCGTCGTCAATAGCGACGGTCACGTCTGGGCCTGTTGTGGGACGAGGCGGTGATCAAAAAAGTCGAGCGTGCTCGGCGTGTTGCCCTCGGACAGCGCGGCGTAAAACTCCTCCCACTGTATCCGCCCGTCGTCGTTGTCGTCGAAGTCGCGCATCATGTGCATTGCCTGCGGGAACAGCCAGCCATTGGGTTAGCGTAGCGCAGAACGAGATCGCCGAGCCGCTCGGGGTGGCTGGTCGTGAGCGGGCGGCTCGCCGGACGACTTAACTATTATTTCTGGCAAAGCGACGATGAGGGGTAGGTGTGCATTCAGGGGCCTACCTCCTCCATGGGCACCTTGTCGCCCTCGCCCTCTCGATACGATTCGGGGTACAGGAACACAATTAGCTCCTCCAGCGAGATGGAGCCGTCGCCGTTGAGGTCGAGGCGGTCGAAGACGCGGCGCACCATGGAGCGCCAGTTCTTGTCGTTTTGCACCTCGTGCCAGTCCAATAGGCTGGTCACGAACTCGTCGATTTCCACCGTGCCGTCGCCGTTGACGTCCTGCGTACACCAGCACGGATCGGTCAGCCCCCACACCAATGGCATATATATAGCAGCTTGCCTGTACGTTTTCAGGAACTCGTGACGTTTGCTCGAAATGGAATTTGCTTTACCGTTTAAGGGGACCTCAAATAAGAATTGGATATTTGCTCTCAAGATAATCACTACGAGTAGTCGCAAGGACATCATCAGGGGGAAACCTGAAACCCAAGTTCCTCTCAAGTAACCAACTACTGTCTATACTTAACCAATTAACGTCGATACCGTACAGCCTATCAGCATGAATACAAACCTGTCAACATGATAAGGTTTGCGGAGAAAAACTGTACGCAAGTGGGTACCATGCATGCATTGTCATATTCAGTTGGGCCCAATGCATGTAACAATCAAGGCGACATCCGCCTGAAAAGCAACACACTTGCCACACGGCACCGTGATATCATGCATACTATATATACATCATATT
>VCJN01000659.1:0-10309 GCA_006384855.1 Tetraselmis striata
TGTAATGTTGTCACGATGTGCGCACACAACAACACTTACTAGCGGTTCCGACGCGGATGGAGGCGGGGCTGGTGGAGTGAATTGGCGGTGCGTAGAGTAGCGTGCTGCAAATAATTGGGGTGCATCGGACGCCGGATGCCCATCCACCCGGCATAAAAGATGCGTAATATTCACACTATATTCAAATGTGTGAAAACAGGACATTCCGTGCCGGATGGATGGGAATACGGCGTCCGATGCAGCCAAAACCCCAGCAACACGCTATTCTATGCACCGCCAATGCACTCCGCCAGCACCGCCTCATTCTCCGTCGATTTCGAAAATGCCTTCACATTATCCACCGCTAATTGCAATTCCCACCGTGTAATGTTGTCACGATGTGCGCACACAACAACACTTACTAGCGGTTCCGACGCGGATGGAGGCGGGGCTGGCGGAGTGCATTGGCGGTGCGTAGAGTAGCGTGCTGCAAATAATTGGGGTGCATCGGACGCCGGATGCCCATCCACCCGGCATAAAAGATGCGTAATATTCACACTAAAGTCACACACAAATGTGTGAAAACCGGACATTCCGTGCCGGATGGATGGGAATACGGCGTCCGATGCAGCCAAAATCCCAGCAACACGCTATTCTATGCACCGCCAATGCACTCCGCCAGCACCGCCTCATTCTCCGTCGATTTCGAAAATGCCTTCACATTATCCACCGCTAATTGCAATCCCCACCGTGTAATGTTGTCACGATGTGCGCACACAACAACACTTACTACCGGTTCCGACGCGGATGGAGGCGGGGCTGGTGGAGTGAATTGGCGGTGCGTAGAGTAGCGTGCTGCAAATACTTGGGGTGCATCGGACGCCGGATGCCCACCCACCCGGCATAAAAGACATGTGGGCTGGTTTCGGAGCAATACATGTACGTATTCTTATATATACATATATACAATGCAACGTAGGACGCGCGCGGAAACAGGCGGGGCTGGCGGAGTGCATTGACGGTGCGTAGAGTAGCGTGTTGGTGAGATTCGGGGTGCATCGGACGCCGGATGCCCATCCACCCGGCATAAAAGACGCGTAATATTCACACTATATTAACACGCAAATGTGTCAAAACCGGACATTCCGTGCCGGATGGATGGGAATACGGCGTCCGATGCAGCCAAAATCCCAGCAATACGCTATTCTATGCATCGCCAATGCACTCCGCCAGCACCGCCTCAATTCTCCGTCGATTTCGAAAATGCCTTCACATTATCCACCGCTAATTGCAATTCCCCACCGTGTAATGTTGTCACGATGTGCGCAACAACAACACTTACTACGCGGTTCCGACGCGGATGGAAGCGGAGGCTTGCGGAGTGCATTGGCGGTGCGTAGAAGTAAGCGTGCTGCAAATACTTGGGGTGCATCGGACGCCGGATGCCCATCCACCCGGCATAAAAGATGCGTAATATTCACACACACACAAATGTGTCAAAACCGGACATTCCGTGCCGGATGGATGGGAATACGGCGTCCGATGCAGCCAAAACCCCAGCAACACGCTATTCTATGCACCGCCAATGCACTCCGCCAGCACCGCCTCATTCTCCGTCGATTTACGAAAATGCCTTCACATTATCCACCGCTAATTGCAATTCCCGCCGTGTAATGTTGTCACGATGTGCGCACACAACAAACTTAGTACCGGTTCCACGCGGTCGGAGCGGGGCTGGCGGAGTGCATTGGCGGTGCATAGACTAGCGTGCTGCAAATACTCTGGGGTGCATCGGACGCCGGATGCCCATGCATCCACCCGGCTTAAAAGACGCGTAATATTCACACTATAGTCCACCACAAATGTGTGAAAACCGGACATTCCGTGCCGGATGGGATGGGAATACGGCGTCCCGATGCAGCCAAAACCCCAGCAACACGCTATTCTATGCACCGCCAATGCACTCGCCCAGCACCGCCTCATTCTCCGTCGATTTCGAAAATGCCTTCACATTATCCACCGCTAATTGCAATTTCCGCCGTGTAATGTTGTCACGATGTGCGCACACACAACACTAGTACCGGTTCCCCGCGGATGGAGGCGGGCTGGCGAGTGCATTGGCGGTGCATAGACTAGCGTGCTGCAAAACTTGGGGTGCATCGGACGCCGGATGCCCATGCATCCACCGGCGTAAAAGCGCGTAATATTTCACTATAGGACATGTACGTATTTGCGGGGGGGAGAACATACTATACACCTGCAACGTAGGCCCGCGCGGCCTTCCCCCCCACCCATTCCCGCCGGATTGCATTGGCCCCCACCGGTCCAGTAGCGTGTTGTGAGATTCGGGGGCGTCGGCCAGCCGGATGCCACATCCAACCCCGCTAAAAGATGCGTAATATTCCACACTAAAGTCACCACAAATGTGTGAAAACCGGACATTCCGTGCCGGATGGGTGGGAATACGGCGTCCGATGCAGCCAAAACCCAGCAACACGCTATTCTATGCACCGCCAATGCACTCCGCCAGCCCCGCCTCATTCTCCGTCGATTTCGAAAACGCCTTCATTCACATTATCCACCGCTAATTGCAATTCCCGCCGTGTAATGTTGTCACGATGTGCGCACACGACAACACTTAGTACCGGTTCCCACGCGGTCGGAGGCGGGGTTGGCGGAGTGCATTGGCGGTGCATAGACTAGCGTGCTGCAAACACTTGGGGTGTATCGGACGCCGGATGCCCATGCATCCACCCGGCGTAAAAGACGCGTAATATTTACACTATAGTCACACACAAATGTGCGAAAACCGGACATTCCGTGTCGGATGGATGGGAATACGGCGTCCGATGCAGCCAAAACCCCAGCAACACGCTATTCTATGCACCGCCAATGCATTCCGCCAGTACCGCCTCATTCTCCGTCGATTTCGAAAACGCCTTCATTCACATTATCAACCGCTAATTCCAATTCCCACCGTGTAATGTTGTCACGATGTGCGCACACAACAACACTTAGTACCGGTTCCCATGCGGATGGGGGCGGGGCTGCATTGGCGGTGCATAGACTAGCGTGCTGCAAACACTTGGGGTGCATCGGACGCCGGATGAATGCCCATGCATCCACCCGGCGTAAAAGCCGCGTTATATTCACACTATATATATTCACACACAAATGTGTCAAAACCGGACATTCCGTGCCGGATGGATGGGAATACGGCGTCCGATGCAGCCACAACCCCAGCAACACGCTAGTCTATGCACCGCCAATGCACTCCGCCAGCACCGCCTCATTCTCCGTCGATTTCGAAAATGCCTTCACAATATCCACCGCTAACAACAATTCCCGCCGTGTAATGTTGTCACGATGTGCGCACACAACAACACTTAGTACCGGTTCCCATGCGGTCGGAGGCGGGGCTTGCGGAGTGCATTGGCGGTGCATAGACTAGCGTGCTGCAAACACTTGGGGTGTATCGGACGCCGGATGAATGCCCATGCATCCACCTGGCGTAAAAGCCGCGTCATATTCACACTATAGTCACACACAAATGTGTGAAAACCGGACATTCCGTGCCGGATGGATGGGAATACGGCGTCCGATGCAGCCAAAACCCCAGCAACACGCTATTCTATGCACCGCCAATAAACTCCGCCAGTACCGCCTCATTCTCCGTCGATTTCGAAACTGCCTTCACATTATCCACCGCTATTGCAATTCCCACCGTGTAATGTTGTCACGATGTGCGCACACGAACAACACTTAGTACCGGTTCCCATGCGGTCGGAGGCGGGGCTTGCGGAGTGCATTGGCGGTGCATAGACTAGCGTGCTGCAAACACTTGGGGTGCATCGGACGCCGGATGAATGCCCATGCATCCACCTGGCGTAAGAGCCGCGTCATATTCACACTAAAGTCACACACAAATGTGTGAAAACCGGACATTCCGTGCCGGATGGATGGGAATACGGCGTCCGATGCAGCCACAACCCCAGCAACACGCTATTCTATGCACCGCCAATACACTCCGCCAGTACCGCTTCATTCTCCGTCGATTTCGAAACTGCCTTCACATTATCCACCGCTTATTGCAATTCCCACCGTGTAATGTTGTCACGATGTGCGCACACGACAACACTTAGTACCGGTTCCCATGCGGTCGGAGGCGGGGTTGGCGGAGTGCATTGGCGGTGCATAGACTAGCGTGCTGCAAACACTTGGGGTGTATCGGACGCCGGATGCCCATGCATCCACCTGGCGTAAAAGACGCGTAATATTCACACTATAATCACACACAAATGTGTGAAAATCGGACATTCCGTGCCGGATGGATGGGAATACGGCGTCCGATGCAGCCACAACCCCAGCCAACACGCTACTTCTATGCACCGCCCAATGCCACTCCGCCAGCCATCGCCTCATTCTCCGTCGATTTCGAAAATGCCTTCACATTATCCACCGCTAATTGCAATTCCCGCCGTGTTATGTTGTCACGATGTGCGCACACAACAACACTTATTACCGGTTCCGACGCGGATGGAGGCGGGGCTGGCGGAGTGCATTGGCAGTGCGTAGAGTAGGGTGCTGCAAATAATTGGGGTGCATCGGACGCCGGATGCATGCCATTCCACCCCGGCGTAAAGACGCGTAATATTCACACTATATTCACACACAAATGTGTGAAAACCGGACATTACGTGCCCGGATGGATGGGAATACGGCGTCCGATGCAGCCAAACATCCCAGCAACACCGCTACTCTATGCAACCGCCAATGCACTCCGCCAGCACCGCCTCATTCTCCGTCGATTTCGAAAATGGCCTTCACATTATCCCACCGCTAATTGCAATTCCCGCCGTGTAATGTTGTCACGATGTGCGCACACGACAACACTTAGTACCGGTTCCCTCGCGGATGGGGGCGGGGCTGCATTTGCGGTGCATAGACTAGCAAGCTGCAAACACTTGGGGTGCATCGGACGCCGGATGCCCATGCATCCACCCGGCGTAAAAGCCGCGTTATATTCACACTATAGTCACACACAAATGTGTGAAAACCGGACATTCCGTGCCGGATGGATGGGAATACGGCGTCCGATGCAGCCACAACCCCAGCGGAACACGCTATTCTATGCACCGCCAATGCACTCCGCCAGCACCGCCTCACTCTCCGCCGATTTCGAAAATGCCTTCACATTATCCACCGCTAATTGCAATTCCCACCTTGTAATGTTGTCACGATGTGCGCACACACCAACACTTAGTACCGGTTCCCATGCGGACGGAGGTAAGCCTGGCGGAATGGATTGGCGGTGCGTAGAGTAGCGTGCTGCAAATACGTGCGGTGCATCGGACGCCGGATGCATGCCCATGCATCCACCCGGCGTCAAAGACGCGTAATATTCACACTATAGTCACACAAATGTGTGAAAACCGGACATTACGTGCCCGGATGGATGGGAATACGGCGTCCGATGCAGCCAAATCCCAGCAACACGCTACTCTATGCACCGCCAATGCACTCGCCAGCACCGCGCCTCATTCTCCGTCGATTTCGAAAATGCCTTCACATTATCCACCGCTAATTGCAATTCCCGCCGTGTAATGGTGTCACGATGTGCGCACACAACAACACTTACTAGCGCGTTCCGACGCGGATGGAGGCGGGGCCTGCGGAGTGCATTGGCGGTGCATAGACTAGCGTGCTGCAAATACTTGGGGTGCATCGGACGCCGGATGCCCGTGCATCCACCCGGCGTAAAGACACGTGGGTGGTTTCGGAGCAGGACATGTACGTATGTATATATAAATATATACAATGCAACGTTAGGACGCGCGCGGAAAACATGCGGGGCTGGCGGAGTGCATTGGCGGTGCGTAGAGCAGCGTGTTTGGTCGAGATTCGGGGTGCATCGGATGCACGGATAGCCCACATCCACCCGGCATAAAAGACGCGTAAATATTCACACTATACTTCACACACAAATGGTGTGACAAACCGGACATTCCGTGCCGGATGGCCCTGAGAATACGGCGTCCGATGCAAGCAAAACACCCAGCAAACCGCTACTCAATGCACCGCCAGGATGCACTCCGCCAGCATCGCCTCATTCCTCACCGTCGATTTCGAAATGCCTTCACATTATCCACCGCTAATTGCAATTCCCGCCGTGTAATGTTGTCACCGATGTGCGCACACACAAACACTTATACGCGGTTCCGACGCGGATGGAGGCGGGGCGCTGGCGGAGTGCATTGGCGGTGCGTAGACTAGCGTGCTGCAAATAACTTGGGTGCATCGGACGCCGGATGCCCAGCATCCACCCGGCGTAAAAGACACGTGGGCTGGTTTCGGAGCAGTACATGTACGTATGTATATATAAATATATACAATGCAACGTAGGACGCGCGCGGAACAGGCGGGGCTGGCGGAGTGCATTGGCGGTGCGTAGAGCAGCGTGTTGGTGAGATTCGGGGTGCGTCGGATGCCGGATGCCCATGCATCCACCCGGCGTAAAAGACGCGTAATATTCACACTATATTCACACACAAATGTGTGAAAACCGGACATTCCGTGCCGGATGGATGGGAATACGGCGTCCGATGCAGCCAAAACCCCAGCAACACGCTACTCTATGCACCGCCAATGCACTCCGCCAGCATCGCCTCATTCTCCGTCGATTTCGAAAATGCCTTCACATTATCCACCGCTAATTGCAATTCCCGCCGTGTTATGTTGTCACGATGTGCGCACACAACAACACTTATTACCGGTTCCGACGCGGATGGAGGCGGGGCTGGCGGAGTGCATTGGCAGTGCGTAGAGTAGGGTGCTGCAAATAATTGGGGTGCATCGGACGCCGGATGCCCATCCACCCGGCGTAAAAGATGCGTAATATTCACACTATATTACACACATAATGTGTGAAAACCGGACATTACGTGCCCGATGGATGGGAATACGGCGTCCGATGCAGCCAAACCCAGCAACACGCTACTCTATGCACCGGCCAATGCACTCCGCCAGCACCGCCTCATTCTCCGTCGAGTTCGAAAATGCCTTCACATTATCCACCGCTAATTGCAATTCCCGCCGTGTAATGGTGTCACGATGTGCGCACACAACAACACTTACTAGCGGTTCCGACGCGGATGGAGGCGGGGCGTGCGGAGTGCATTGGCGGTGCATAGACTAGCGTGCTGCAAATACTTGGGGTGCATCGGACGCCGGATGCCCATGCATCCACCCGGCGTAAAAGACACGTGGGCTGGTTTCGGAGCAGGACATGTACGTATGTATATATAAATATATACAATGCAACGTAGGACGCGCGCGGAAACATGCGGGGCTGGCGGAGTGCATTGGCGGTGCGTAGAGCAGCGTGTTGGTGAGATTCGGGGTGCGTCGGATGCCGGATGCCCATGCATCCCCCGGCGGTATAAGATGCGTATATTCACACTATATTCACACACAAATGTGTGAAAACCTGACATTCCGTGCCGGATGGATGGGAATACGGCGTCCGATGCAGCCAAAACCCCAGCAACACGCTACTCTATGCACCGCCAATGCACTCCGCCAGCATCGCCTCATTCTCCGTCGATTCGAAAATGCCTTCACATTATCCACCGCTAATTGCAATTCCCGCCGTGTTAATGTTGTCACGATGTGCGCATACAACAACACTTACTAGCGGTTTCCCGACGCGGATGGAGGCGGGGCTGGCGGAGTGCATTGGCAGTGCGTAGAGTAGGGTGCTGCAAAATAATTGGGGTGCATCGGACGCCGGATGCCCATCCACCCGGCGTAAAAGATGCGTAATATTCACACTATATAAAACACAAAATGTGGTTGAAAAACCGACATTACGTTGCCCGATGGATGGTGAATACGGCGTCCGATGCAAGCCAAAACCCCAGCAACACGCTACCTCTACCTCACCGCCCAATGCACTCCGCCAGCATCGCCCTCATTCTCCGTCGATTTCGAAAATGCCTTCAACATTATCCACCGCTAATTGCAATTCCGCCCGTGTTATGTTTGTCACGATGTGCGCATACAACAACACTTATTACCGGTTCCGACGCGGATGGAGGCGGGGCTGGCGGAGTGCATTGGCAAGTGCGTTGGAGAGTTTAGGGTGCTGCATAATATTGGGGGTGCAATCGGACGCACGGATGCCCATCCACCCGGCCGTATAAAGATGCGTGAATATTTCACACTATATTAAACACACAAATGTGTGAACAACCGGGACATTACGTGCCCGATGGGATGGGAATACGGCGTCCGTGGCAGCCAAAACCCCAGCAACACGCTGGCTCTACGCACCGCCAATGCACCTCCGCCAGCACCGCCTCATTCTCGGTCGATTTCGAAAATGCCTTCACATTATCCACCGCCTAAATTGCAGATTCCCGCACGTGTAATGTGGTCACGATGTGCGCACACCAAAGCAAACACTTACTAGCGGGTTGCCGACCGGACGGCAGGCGGGGGCTGGCCGGGAGTGCATTTACGGCTGGTGCATAGACTAGGCGTGCTGCAAATACTTGGGGTGGCATCCGTGACGCCGGATGCCCGTGCATCCACCCGGCCGGTAGAAAGGACACGTGCGGCTGGTTTTCGGAGCAGGGACATGTACCTGTATGTATATATAAATAGTATACAATGCAAGCGTAGGACGCGCGCGGAAACATCCGGGGCCTGGCGGGAGTGCAATTGGGCCGGTGGCGTTTAGAGCAGCGTGTTGGTGAGGATTTCGGGGTGCGTCGGATGCCGGATGCCCATGCAACATCCAGCCCGGCTGGGTAAAAGAGCGCGTAAATATTCACACTACTAGTTCACCACACAACATGTGTGGAAAAACCCGGACATTCCGTCCGCCGGCTGGATTGGGAATACGGCTGTCCCGGATGCAGCCCAATAACCCGCTACAACACGCTACTAATATGCACTCGCCACATGCACTCGCCGCCAGCATCGCCTCATTTCTCCGTCGATTTCGAAATGCCTTCACATTATCACCGCTAATTGCAATTCCCACCGTGTAATGTTGTCACGATGTGCGCACACAACAACACTTACTAGCGGTTCCGACGCGGATGGAGGCGGGGCTGGCGGAGTGCATTGGCGGTGCGTAGAGTAGCGTGCTGCAAATAATTGGGGTGCATCGGACGCCGGATGCCCATGCATCCACCCGGCGTAAAAGACATGTGGGCTGGTTTCGGAGCAATACATGTACGTATTCTTTATAAATATACACAATGCAACGTAGGACGCGCGCGGAAACAGGCGGGGCTGGCGGAGTGCATTGACGGTGCGTAGAGTAGCGTGTTGGTGAGATTCGGGGTGCATCGGACGCCGGATGCCCATCCACCCGGCATAAAAGACGCGTAATATTCACACTATATTAACACGCAAATGTGTGAAAACCGGACATTCCGTGCCGGATGGATGGGAATACGGCGTCCGATGCAGCCAAAATCCCAGCAATACGCTATTCTATGCATCGCTAATGCACTCCGCCAGCACCGCCTCATTCTCCGTCGATTTCGAAAATGCCTTCACATTATCCACCGCTAATTGCAATCCCCACCGTGTAATGTTGTCACGATGTGCGCACACAACAACACTTACTAGCGGTTCCGACGCGGATGGAGGCGGGGCTGGT
Organism: Tetraselmis striata; assembly: GCA_006384855.1. NCBI lineage: Eukaryota > Viridiplantae > Chlorophyta > Chlorodendrophyceae > Chlorodendrales > Chlorodendraceae > Tetraselmis > Tetraselmis striata. The sequence continues at coordinate 9,653 of VCJN01000659.1, forward strand.
GGAGTGAATTGGCGGTGCGTAGAGTAGCGTGCTGCAAATAATTGGGGTGCATCGGACGCCGGATGCCCATCCACCCGGCATAAAAGATGCGTAATATTCACACTATATTCAAATGTGTGAAAACCGGACATTCCGTGCCGGGTGGATGGGAATACGGCGTCCGATGCAGCCAAAACCCCAGCAACACGCTATTCTATGCACCGCCAATGCACTCCGCCAGCACCGCCTCATTCTCCGTCGATTTCGAAAATGCCTTCACATTATCCACCGCTAATTGCAATTCCCACCGTGTAATGTTGTCACGATGTGCGCACACAACAACACTTACTAGCGGTTCCGACGCGGATGGAGGCGGGGCTGGCGGAGTGCATTGGCGGTGCGTAGAGTAGCGTGCTGCAAATACTTGGGGTGCATCGGACGCCGGATGCCCATCCACCCGGCATAAAAGATGCGTAATATTCACACTATATTAACACGCAAATGTGTGAAAACCGGACATTCCGTGCCGGATGGATGGGAATACGGCGTCCGATGCAGCCAAAATCCCAGCAACACGCTATTCTATGCACCGCCAATGCACTCCGCCAGCACCGCCTCATTCTCCGTCGATTTCGAAAATGCCTTCACATTATCCACCGCTAATTGCAATCCCCACCG